>BDUI01003665.1:26213-49416 GCA_002335545.1 Apodemus speciosus
TAGGCTTATAGGAAGTGGCATTTTAGGAGGTGTGGCCTTGTTAGAGTAGGTGTGGTCTTGTTGGAGTGGGTGTGGCCTTGTTGGAGTAGGTGTGGTCTTGTTGAAGGAGATGTTGGGGAGGGGAGGCAGGCTTTGTCTCAGAAGCTCAAGCTAGGCCTAGTAGATCAGTCTCTTTCCTACTGCCTGGGGATCAAGGTGTAGAACTCTCAGCTCCTTCTCCAGTTCCGTACCTGCCTGTACAAYGCCATGTCTTCCAACATGACGGTTAATACACTAGGCCTCTGAAACTGTAAACCAGCTCCAATTAAATGTTTCCGTTCATAAGTGCTGCCATGCTCACAGAATCTCTTCACAGCAATAGAACTCTAAGACACCCTCCTTTAGCACAGCCTGGGAGCAAGCTTTGAGGCTACATCCACCCCACTGTGCCAGCATTAATGGCTGGAGTCACAGTCAGATTCAGGAAATATCAGCAAGAAGCAAATCCTGGAAGATATTAGTCTTTTAACAATATCATAGGCAAGCATCGCCATACATGTTAATTACTCACACGTATTTGCCCTACAACTGTGCTAGTACTTTTGCCTATGTGGCTTTCAAGAAGCCTGTGGTAACCTTAAATCCCATGAGTATGAAGTGTGCTCTGTCTGGGTCATCTTGGGGACCAWTTCTGAGAAACATTTCCACYTGAGTCAGAACACAGAACAGAAGAAAATGCCAGGTTAGTGAAAGTGGAATCGGTGATTCCAGGTAAGTCTCCCTCCCCCACTTTCCTCCCAGGTGGGAGAGGTTGTGAATATGAACACATACGAGCCAGAGAAACAGCTAACGGGAGATGCGGCCATCTATCTGTTCCTGGGGTCACTTGTTCGTGAGGGCAAACCAGCCGTGATGATCTGATATGAAGGTGAAGACAACAGGGAGGAGAGAGTCCTGCAGCACCGTGGAGAGACGGCTGCCTAGGGTTAGAATGGCAGGTGCTTTCATGCACATTGGTTTGCACTCCGGTTTGCACTTCTGACAACTTCTTACCTTTCAAAGCACACTGTGTCCATGTGTGCTGAACAAAGCAGCGGAGWTAAGAATTCAGTCTGTAGACCTCACCACCCTCAGTTCCTCCCAGGTCCCTCTTCTCCCTCTCAACTTCATTACCTTTTCTTCTTTATTTGCTACATATAAATGGATATYTAGATGTAAGTACAACCTGCTGGGTCCCTTTCCCTGTTGTTCATGTGTATGTGTTTAGTGCTGACCACTGATATTGGATAAGCAATCAGGGGACTGGTCCCTAAAGAAAACTGATTCTCTCTCTCTCTCTCTCTTGGCAGCCATTAATTAATTGCCTGTGGCTCTTCATCTAAGGATGGGACCTGGGGAAAATTTCCCATCCCTGTTAGAGGATTAAGTTTGACCACCACAGAAATCCGCAACTGATCAAAACACAAAGAATATTGACTGCAGGTGGCCAGTCGCAGTCGACACATCTACAACACAACTCCTATAACTAAAGGACAGGGAACATTGCCTCTGAGAGAAAGGAAAGTCTGTGGGATCCGAAGGATCAGGACAGTGGTCACCAGGGAGTATCTTTTACATATTACAGGGAAGCTACACCCATAAACTCTCAACAATAAACAAGATCTTTACAATGACAACACCAGCTGACATTCCATTTGGTGAGAAAACATCTAACACTTTGATAGCCAAACTTAACACCTAAAATCTCCAGGGGAAAAACTCAAAGGCCATCTTCCCAGGTAACAAATGTAATCCCTTTATATTCAAGAGGAGACACCATGAATAAGCACAAAATAACAAGACTATCGTGCAATCACTGTGTTGTCCCAGAGCAGCTCATCTTGACAAGACCCTTTCATTTCACTTATTTGTGTGTGTGTGTGTGTGTGTGTGCATTTGTGTGTTAAGAACATAAACTAAGATCTACCGACTGAACACCTTTTAAATGACTCACTGTAAGCACCATAATATAAAGTCTAATTCTAAACTTGTAGGTTTTATATATGTTGGGCTTTGTGTCCTTGAGCCGTATCTCCTTGTTTGCCCTACTATACCCAGTACTGGAGAACTGCCACTGTGCTTTCTCAAACCAATTTAGATTACTCATCTAAGTGATACCCTGTAGTATTTGTAGGTATTTGGCTGTTGTTGCTTGATATCAGGAACAGTGTTATAAATAGTGGGATTTCCTTCCATTTAAAGACTGAACAAATTCTGCCACTTGAAGCTGGTTTTCCTTATCCATTCACCCTCTCTAGGAGTCCAGGTGGCTTCATACCAGCCACAAATCCCTGCCCAAGGTCCCGCTTGAGCTTCCAAGGATGCACGCAGAAGGGGGATGGCAGGTCACCCAGCAGGAGGCTCTGTTCTCACTCTTTGGTGCGTCTCTAATGTCTCCTAAAGAAACACATCAATGTTCCCTCACTGAAGATCTAAAAGTGGCAGCAGCAGACAAGGCCCAGCGACCTTGAGCACCTGCTGCCCCTCCTGAAGACCAGCAGCCAGAGTTTAGTTCCTGGCACCCAAGTCAGAGAGTACACCATCACCCTTAACTCCAGGTTAGGATATCTGATGTCTTCTTCTGGCCTCTGTGGGTGCTGAACTAGAGAGCACCCACATTAAAAAAATAAACAAAAATAGATAATAATCTTTTAAGAAAGCAATCTACAGGATTCTCCATCCTCCACATCCTCACCTCCACTTTCTGTTTGTTTCTAATAATAGTCCTCTGAGAAGGGGGAAGGAGTTCATCTCTTCGTCTGTYTTGTTAAGATTGGTGATGTGAGACTCTTTTCAGATGCCCAGCCGCCATTTTTATGTCTTGGCAGAAACCTGTCTCTCATCCTTTGACTCGCTTTTAGTTTGAGTTGTCTGTACTTGTTTTCTTTTGAACCCCCAACCCGTTTCTTTTCCATTTTGGATATTAACCTTTTCTCAGATACATACATTATCCTTCACAGTCTCTCCCCACCCTTGGGTGTTCTTGGTTGGTTTCTTTCACAGCGCGTTTGAAATTGTACCTTGTATGAATTTCTTTGAAAAAAATTACTCAGTAACCTCTCAATTTTCTCCCCAGAATATGCATTCTCCCTCCCTGCCGGACTGYGAATTGTCTAGGTGTTTTATTCACTGCACTAGCTACGGGCTGTGGTGCATGGTCCCTGYACCCTCTCATTAACCCAATTTTCTTCCCWCTGATCTGCAACAAAACCATGACTAATTTCACTGCCCCGGCTCTGTGGGGAGGTCCTGCATACCTGCCCTGGTTCCTGGGAACAAAAAGGCAATTAATCCACTGGGTGCCATTACTACTATGAAAAGGGAAGCCTATTGTTCATTATTTTTAGAAGCTGTTAAACTAACCTTTGTGGAAAGGAAATTGGCCTTTGGGTAAAGAAATAAGCTCCGCCCATCCTGCTTTCCACCCACAGCCTGGTTTTAATCATCATGAATGCACAAACACATACTTATCCACACACACACATGTACACGGCAGACATATTTTTTACCTCCACAACTTTAAATAGCTCTAATTTCTGCAATACTTCTAGGATGCACTAAACAGTTTATCATCTGTTTAATCACAGAATACATTTAATTAGGTAGCTCTCCTGAATAATTTAAAATTATCTTTTTACTAGTATTTTGCTGTTTGGGCACTTATCACATACATATAATGTATTTTGATCAAATCCACTATACATTGCCTATCTTTTGATTCCTCCTCTAACACCCCACAATGTTTCTCTACCAACCTTATATGCTCTTTAAAAAAAAAAAGGCACTGTGTCTTCTTAGCACTGCCTGAATGTATATGGGTGGGTGGCCATCTTCTGAAGCATAGGTATCCTCTCGGGGGCTGCAACCCTGGACAAAACCCTCTTCTCCAGCAGCTGGGATTTTGACAGCTGCTGCCATGTTCTCTTTAGAACATCCTTGATTCACACACAATAGAGGTGCTATATCTTGACACTTTATAATTTTCTTGGAGAGTTCTCCTGGGCTTTTTTCTCTTTGTGTTAAGTTTCGCTCCAGACACTAATGCTTTTTAGAAATCTCAGGTTTTCTACGTATCTGCATGTGTTACTTCACCCTCAACCCCACATAGAGTCTCTGTGTCACACAATCAGTCAAAGGCCCTGAATGGGTTTGACCTCCTACYGGTAGCCCCTCAGCTCCTACATTCTGAGGAAAACGTCAGGGTGTTTTATCAACATAGTTGCCAATAATTCATCCCACCAACAGGTTGCATCTATTGCCTGGGACTAGCTTGGACTACAGCATGCTCCGGGAAGGTRCTACACCCACTCTGGCCTCACTTGTCATGAGTCTGACAGGTTTCCTCCCATTCCACAAAGAAGCCATGGAAGAAACTGGCTGTCTTGGACTCAGCCCCAGCTGGATCCTTGAATAAAGCCGCTGGATTAACTCAGGTTACAGCACAGGACACAGAGCCAGCTGAACCCACGGGCCTCCAGACTCAGGAAAAACAATGGTTGAGTTCAGCCACAAAGTTTTGACGTGATAATATTTCAGGGCTGAGTATGTAGACATTGCTAAGAAAGCTTGCACGAAGGAATCCCTACCTTCCATCTTCAGAACCACATAAATGAGGCATAACGGGGCACACTTGTAATCCCTGTACTTAGGAGGTGGGCGCAGGAGCATTAGATGGTCAAGGTTGCCCCTGGCTATATATATATTGAGTTTGAGGCCAGCCTGACTCCATGAGGCACTATCATAAGAAATAGGGGTTTATATAAAGGAACTCTGAACATGCTTTATTCACACAGGGACATGTCACTCCATGAATTGGTACCACAGATTTAATCCTTGACTCTGATACTATCTTTCTCATTCTCCTGATTAGGACTATGTTGTGTTTCTTGATCACAGACCAGCTACCCCTTCAGCGCATAGTGGAAGCTTCTCTTAGTCCTGGAAAAGCCAACTCCTCTCCCTTGTCTCAGCCCCGCACCTCTGCACACTCAGATGTCCTGACATGGACTCTGCTGTCACTACTTAGGCTTAGGAGGCCACTCCCACTCGGTGATGTTAATTCTTCCTTCCCATCAGTTCAGAGGCTTCTTATTCCAGCAAACTTCCCCTTATTTCTCTCCTTCCTAAGACAATTTCCCAAGTTCATTTGGTACCATCCATATGCACATGGATGTAGAGCCATCTACTGGAGCGTTTACCACCTACCAGGGACCACACCACTGAAGAAAACTGACTCTCCCTCATCAGGCGCCATCAACCTGACTTCATCACCCTGACTCAGGAGCCCCTTCTATGGGTCCATCCTGCACAGCAGCCACACCTGTTTCTCTATGTACTGTGCAACTCAGTTCACACTCATATCCTCTTAGTAGTAATCCTCCAGTGAGTCCCTCTTAACACAAACGATGTGTTAAGGAGGTCATTCCATTTGGAGCATACAGCAGCTAGGATGCTTTTGACTGTCTCTCTGCACAAGACTTAGCAATTCTTTTCATGATGATCAGAGTCCTTACGCTGCTCAACAGGCCCCACCCATTACTGTTCTGATGTCTCTCTGCTCCCATACTCTCTTGTCCACAGGATTCCAGCCTCCCACCCCCTCGTTCCTTGCAGACAGGCTTCTCTCCACACTGTGGCTTTTCAGTTGTGAGCTCAGCCTGGCACATTCCATCCCCACCCAATTCCCATGTGACTTTTACCCTACTCCTTCAAGTCTCTGCTCAAAACGTTCCTTTCTCAGTAAGGTCCCCCTGGAACCATTCCATCTGTGATGACTGATCTTGACTTCAACTCACTCAATTGACAGATGATGAGGAGACTCCAAATACCTGCCCTGGGGAGTGTCTGTGAGTGCTCTCCCACAGATGGGAGAGTAACTGATGGGGAAAGGTCCACAGTGACTGCGGGCAGCACCTATTCAACTGGCTGTTGAATAGAATAAACACAGACAAGAGAGTGGGAGATGGAGGGAGGGAGAGAGGGAGAAGAAGAGGAAGAGAAGGGAGGGGAAGGAGAGGAACAAAGACTGACACAGAGATACCGAGACAGAGCTGCCAGCAAGTGCAGGCTGCACTCTGTCCCTGTGTCATGCTTACTGCTGCCATGTTTGTAGTCTAAAGACAGACTCCTTCAGCCTTTCAGCACACACTGGCACCAGGAACTCTTGAAGAAGCTTCTAGGCCTTGTACCTGGACTGAGGCTGAGCCACTGCACTCATAGTTCTGAGGCAACCAGGACAGCTATTAATTCCGTTTCTCTGTCATTATTTAAAAGAATAACCCCCTCCATGTATCTTTAATCTTCTAATACCACTTTTTATTCCAAAACTATTTAACCTACAGAATAGTCTATGCTCATATTAGTTTTAATATCTACCTCTCCCAGAAGAATGTGGCCTTTATGAAAACAGGGTTGGTTATGATTTTTCAGAAATCCCTACCTGTCTACCATCCAGAACAGAAGTCTCAATAAATATTGAAAACATGGATAAAAAACACTGCCTATTGGAACTCGTGAGATGACTCAGTGGGAAAAGTGTTTGCAAATACCCTGACTTCCATCCCCAAGAATCACACGATGGAATGAGAAACTAAGAAGAATTTGTGTTATCCAATTCATGTCTGTGCTTCACATTCACCTGTTCCAAAACCCTATCTCATAAAGGACTGGGTTACCTCGTAAATCATTCTAAGATACTTTGTTACTTGACATCTAGACTCTCCAATTCATTCTACTTATAGCTGGAGCTCCTAATACAGACCTTTTGACAATCTCATTTTCAATCTAGAATCACACAGCTCCCTCTGCCTGCTGTGATCTGAGTATCTGTTTCTGACTTTACACAGCAGCCAAGGATAGTATAGACTTTTGAAAAGCCATCTAGGATTAGCATAGACAGAATGTATTAATTGATGCTGCAGAGATGGATCAGAAGTTTTTGTTCTTCCAGAGGATACAAGTTCGACTCCCAGACCTGGGGTTGGCTGATTGCCACCACCTGTAACTCCAGCTAGGAGACCTTTGGTGCCTCTTTTCTGGCCTCCATAGGCACTACACTTGTGGAGCACATGCACACGTACACACACACACACACACAAAAACACATACACACACACACACAAACACATACACACACACACACTCAGAGAGAGACAGAGAAACAGAGACAGAAAGAAGTAGAAAGACAGAGACAGAGAGATAGAGATGCATAGTGATTAAAATCCTTTAAGAATATGTTGTTTTGTGAGATGGAGCCAAGCTCCATACAACTATGTTTTTATAAAGTGCTGGTTTTAAAATCTATGAATAAAGTTCCCTGGTTTCTCCCCTTGGGGAAAAAGAAAAGAATATGTTGTCTTGTGGTCCGATGGTGGCTAAGTTCCTTGGCATATCAAAATAAATTGTATGAGTATATTAGAACATGGTTTTATGTTATTTTATCTTTCTTCCGAAAAACAGTAGCACCTGGTATTTGCCTAGGCCCCTATACTGTCTATTTTTGGGTTCTTAGACACCAAATCAGTGCCAGGGATGGTTTTCATATTGTTTAGTGGACCATAAAACCTCTAATCAGAGAGTGGTTGGGTATTCTCACAAGCTCTGTGTCACTATATCACTAGTAGATCTTGGTTATAAAATTCTAGAATTATTTTACAGTTCCTGCCATCAAATTGAAATTTGAAGTAGTTAGCAGATTCTGGGGGAAATGCTGCTCCTTTTTTTCTGTAGTTTAATGCTCTTGTAACTCAGAGGCTCTGCTCCTAGGAAGTGAACACACAGATAATGGACTCTGAGTGGTCAAGAGAGCCTTTGTCTTCATAGTCTTGAGTTTTTGAAGCAAGACATAACCCAGAAAACATTCTCTGGGGAAGAGCAAAACCAAAACTGAAACTTGTTTGACATATCCTGAAAGAATTGATAAAACAGGCCTGGTAAAATCCTCTCTAAGAATAAGGTTTGGAAACGCAGGGAATTGTCCTGAATTCCTTGGCAATGGCTCGGTATTGAGGAGCATTTACTTGAATGCTTACACCAGTCAAAGAGGAAGGCCTCTTGTAGTGGTATTTTTGTCTGTCCTAATTTTTTCTGAATACATTTTAAAAATAGTGTTCATTCTCAGAGCCTGTGTAATATTTACTTCATTTTAAATAGAAGAATCATTACACCATCTTACAAATTATAATGCAGCTGGAGGGAAGGCTCAACCGGTAAGAGGACTACCTCCTCCTCTAGAGGACCTAGGTTTGATTCCTGGTCCCAATTAACAGCTCACAGTGGTCTGTAACATTAGTCCCAGGGCATCCAATGCCTTCTTTTGACCTCTATGGACCTATACACATGGGGCAAACAAACATGCAGGCAAAACACCTACATGCATAATAAACAGGTAGGCAGACAAACAAACAAACAAACAAACAAACACTTTTTTTTTTAAAAAAGCCCAGCACAGTGATTCACATCTTTAGTCTCAGAACTTGGGAATGCAGAGGCAGTATATTTCTGTGAGTTTGAGGCCGCCTCGTCTACACAGTGAGTTACAGAACAAGCAGACTCTGTCTCAAAAAATAAACAAACGAACAAAAAATTTCACCAACAAAAAAGAAATTATAATAATATAACCTCTGTACCATAATTTCAGTGACAGAATCAACATACAAAACATTATTACATGGTAATTATGATTCTCTTCTCTTTCCTATCACTTTCAAACCCTTTCATATGCCAAGAGCTTCTAATCTGTTATCCATCTTCATAATTTTGTTATTTTAAAATTATGTGAATAAAACATATATCATGTGAAATTTGTGGATTGCCTCTTTTCCTTAGTATGATTATCTGGAGATTTATRTATGTGCTCTTGTGTTTCCATATATTGTTACTTTTGATGGTTGATAGTACTTGTGGTATTGTTATGTCAGAGTCTGCTTAATCCTTCTTATGATGATAAATATCTTGGTAGTGTCTAGTTCTTCAATATTACAAATAAAATTACTATTAATACTTACGGTGGGGGGAGCCATTTTGGGTGTTCAAAAATTAAGTAGTCTATAACATAAAGAGTGCACTCTGGGTAGCTGGAAACTTGGATTTTGTTCTCAGTTCTACTACTGGGATTTTGCAAATCCCCAGTTTTCAAGGAATCTTGCCATTAAAAAATGTATACCTTTCATCAAGCCTTCTACTTAAAAAACCATTTGGGGTAGTCAAGAATTAAGTAGTTTACATTATAAAGAGTAGAAGGTTTTCCCGAATCAGTTTCCATCTTAAACAATGAAGCCAACTCTCTCATTCTTCAAGGGTTATAAATTCTACTGTTGTTAGTAAAAGAGGTGATGTCTTTGTGGATACAAAATTGAGGCTGGTGCTGCTGACTGGCACATCCCCCCTTTGACAGCATGGTACAGGGCCATATAATGCACTGATTCCATGTGTCAGAAGCAATATGGTTAATGAAAGCTCCTCTCTCAGGATATGGCATGTTCCACGTGAGCTGTCGGAAGGTGGGTTTACATAATGAAATGTACTGGTGCAGAGCAAAGCCATCTGGAACAGCCTGCTTCCCCTTTGGGCCACATGCAGCTGAGGAGTCCTTAGGAGAGGACAGAAGAGAGATGGATTCTATCCCTGTGAGTGGGGAGCTAGGGGAATGAGCTAATGCCAATGAATGGGTTGAGATCAGTGGTCTGATTTCGATTAGTGGATGGAATATTGTCTGCTGAATCCTTTTCAGAAGAGGGACCGCCTAGACTCTACTCTGTCTCTATCAGTAAATCATCCCAATCCCAATTATCATAGTCCCTGGGACCAAGGATCAGTTTGTTCAAAACCCCAGATTGGACTCCAGGGCTCAAAGCCATAAGCAGTTTTTGAGTAGGTATATAAAGCATGTGAGTCCAAACACAGAACACTGTTCTCTGCAGTCCTGAGGTCCAGGGGTTGGGGAAATGAATCAGCAATGACAAACACTTGCTGTTCTCATAAAAGACTGGAGTTCCGTTCCTAACATCCCTGTCAAGTGATTCACAACCTGTAACTCCAGCTTCAGGGGATCCAATGCCTTATTCTGACCTATGTGAGCAAATGTATTTATGTGTACAGATACACATACACTTAACATTTTTGAAATAAAACAATTTGGGGGGGTCAAGTTCCATTGTTTTTATTCCTTGTCCATCTCCACATTCCATTCAATCACAAGGTACCTCACTTCTGACACCACTAAGACAAAGCCCACACAGAAAAAGATTGAAGTGTCCTGACACTCAGTCCTGTGCCTTTCTGCTACTATGTATTACTTAATCCTAAAAGGGTGGATGTGCCTGTAAAAATATGAATCTAGGGGACTCAAAAGATAGCTCAGTAGTTAGAGCATTTGCCACACAAGCAGGAGGACTCAATTTCAAATCCCAGCACCCATGTCAGTACTACGTGATACTCTAGCTATACCCTCAGCATATGGGAGGCAGGGACAGGGATCTCCAAGTAATCTGGTGAGCTAGACTCACAATATTAGTGAGCTCTGGGTTGGAGTGAGAGAGTTGGCCTCATTGTTGAAGATTGAAACTGATTGAGGAAGACGCACTACTCTTTATAATGTAGACTACTTAATTCTTGAAAACGCCAAGTGCTTTTTAAAAATACAGATGTAGACAGCTTGATGAAAGGTGTGCATTTTTTAATGCCAAGGAACCTGGCCACCATCTCTGCCATCTGGCGTCAAACAACATATTCTTAACAGTTTTTTCAACTGAGTTACATCCTTGCCAAGAGGGATGACATATTGCATCATTATTTGAGCCCTGAAGTCATCCCAACCCTGGTTGGATTTTTTGTTGTTGTTTTTTGTTTGTTCGTTTGTTTGTTTTATAGAAACCAATAAGTTCCTGTGATCTTTCAACCCCATGAATTATATTTTGAGTGTTTCTAATACAATAATTTTTAATTGATGTGTGATCTTTCCTTCGCCTTAATTTTAAATATTCTCTTACACCTAGCTATGACTTTACAAGCAGATGATGATACATATGAAAGGACCAGAGGATATGCATGCCACTTTTTCCATTAAGAATGATGAGGAACATGAATAAACAAGTAAATAAGTAATTTAAATAATTCTTTAAAAGAGAGACAGAAAGACTAGGATGCAGTTCCTAGGAGTGTGCTTGTCCAGCGAGCACAAGGCCTCAGTTAGATATCCAATATTGCAACAAAAAAATGGAGGAGRAAAAAGAGAAAAAATGTATAAATAGAAAAGAAGAGAAGGATGGAGGAGGAGAAAGAGGAAGAGGAGGGGGATGAAAAGGAGAAAATAAGGAAGAAGAGAACAGGAGATGGAAGAAGGAGGAAAGGAGAGGATATAAAAGGAAGATGAGACAAGGGAGGGGAAAGAGGAGGAGGAGGAGGAAGTGAAGGAGGGAGAGGAGGAAAAAGAGAAGGAGAAAGAAGAGGAAGAGGAGGAGGGCAATGACAACAAAGATGACAACAGGAAGGATAATGGCTCCTACTTTGAGCTCAAGCCCTGTCCTAGCTCCATCATATCTCCCACAGCAATCTGAGGTGACTTCAGGTCCCAGTGAGCAAGCCCCAGATGTGGGCCAACATTCTATCTCCTGACGATGCTGGGTACATCATATAAGGTGACAAGATGCTTGGGGTGTGAGGACTGGTGTGTCTGAAGCCTGCTAAGATGATCCAGAACTAGGAGAGCTTTACAATATCCACTCCAGTAACAGCAGCTCAGCATCAGACTAAGTGGTAAAAAACAAATTGACAGTATGGAAAAACAAACATGTTTGTCTCTGTGCTGAACTATAAAGGAAAAGAAGGTTAAGTAGCCATCAAGGCAGCATCTGTCACAGGGGATCATGGTAAAATCATCTGCAATATATGCTGCCATCTTACTAGAAAGTTTCATAGAACAAAAGTAGATACTTTACATTTTATCTTCTTTATTTAAGGGTGGTGCACTTGGCTTGAAATGCAAACAATTATTTCACAGTTCCCCCTGACAAGCTAAATAAAGGTATGCAAGAAGAGAGGCCTGCATTCCAAGAGCAGGGTCTTAACAGCTTTTAAAATTAGAACCTGATGAAGGTGACAACTGAAAGATACAGCTACTAGCTCTGGAGCCACTGGCATTGGGTCTTCAGGAGCTCTTGTGTCAGGCTTGCCACCCTTAACTCCCGTGGTTCAATTGCCTGTGCACATAAAGAGGAAACTCCAGTTGAAGATTGACAGCTTTGAAAATGGGCAGGTTATTTTAAGTCACTTTCTTCTTCCTTTTTTTTTTTTTACCTCTCTGTAGTTTTGTTCCCTTCAATAGCTTTCAAGAAATAAATCTTTCTCCACTCTGTTAGCTTTTTTCCCCAGGAATAATTATATGTGAGAGTGTGTGTGCATGTGCACGCATGCATGTGTGTGTGTGTGTGTGTGTGTAAATGTATGTGAGTGGTTTTGAGTGTCTCTGTGACTATATACACTGTATACATGTGTGTGAAGAGCAGTGAGGGTGGAGGAAAGATAAAGAGTCTTATCATTTTAATTATTTATAATTGGTCACTGCTAAGTTCTACAAGGACAAGGCCTTGGTCCTTCATATTCATGGCTACACTTACAGGCTGTAGCCAACACTTGTGCAAATATTGATTAGATTGAAACACACATGAGGAAGAGAAGAACACAAGAAAGACACCAAAAGACTACTCCTGGTGAACACTCACATTCAGTTCAGTAACTAGTGTATGGCCGGAATCAGTTGTCTAGATGAATTGAAACCCAAGACAAACAAAGTTTCTATCACATTCTTTTTGTGTAGTAGTTTATTGACTCTCTGGTCTCTCTAGTCTAGAAGTTCCCTGGTGCCAGGCACTTTTTCTTGTTCTTCATTACTCCCAATCCTGAGAACAACGCCCACCAATACAAACCAATTTATCCCTTGTCCTACAATTATATGCATCTATGAAAGTGAAATGGCATCACATATAAAACAATATCTATTTTCTAAGTATCTCATCTATACATTTCCCTTCAGATAACCTCTCCCAGTTCCACCCTGTTGATGTTGTGGGAGGAAGCATTGCTGCAAAGTCAGGGTCTTTTCCCCACTTCCCAGTACCTTCTGGTTCTTCAGGATGCTCAGCATATCTTCTTCCCATTCCCTTCAGTACTAGAGAAATCATCTTTAATTCTAACAAACAACAGTCACTCTTAAACTAAGCATCTCATGGCTAGATATAGAGTCAAGTGTTTCCTCTCCCAAAGTGACCTGAGTCTTTATCTCAATTCTGAATCATACTTATCACTCAGCTCAAAGACCTCTCTTTCCTTATAAAGCTCTCCATCACTTGAAGAACTAAGAGAGCTTCAAGCAATTCAGGCTACTGATGTTGCCCCTGGTTACCTCCCAGAACTTCAAGATAAGACCATATTGCCGAAGATTCAAGCTAGAATGATCTGGAAGCCTTCTCCCTGAGGACTAGTTCTCAATATCTGAAGGTGCTATGCAAACTGCCAGGGGAGAATAAAGCAGAAATTTCTGGTTTCTTTGGAGACTCAGTTGTGTTATGTGATGTTTGTCTGGAAACTCTTATGAGAGGATGTTTTGGCTGAAGCAGACATGTGGGAGGATGTTTTGTTGAGAAAAGACACATGTTTTTCTGGAAGCTGCCAGGAAAAGGGCATGTGACATTTTGCTAAAGTAGACGCTTGAGAGAACACATGATGATTGGAAAGGGTATCAATATAGCCCAGCAGACAGTAGATGATGCTGTATGGCATTGGTTCACCTTACCACTCTTTACTGTTCCTCATTTAGGCTTTGCTAACACTGGTCTTCACTGACAACACTGTGGTATTGGTCCACCTTGCCTTCTTTGCTGATCATCAATTGTTGTGACTTCATAGAAAGAAATGCACCAAAGAACATCTGGTGGTATTCTGGCARCTTCTTGCCACTTCCACAGACTCAAGTCACTTGGTAGAGCCTCATGGTTTCTTCTGAATCAAACTGCCTTTGCTGGTTTGTAAATGGTGTTGGCAAGTGGATCGAGCTACTGCTGCTGATTTGTATGAACTGAAATGCTGATATCCTGACAACACAGATTAGGTTTGCTCCAAAGGACTATTTCTAAACAGGTCCACATCTTCCTTTGCCCTAGTATCATTTCCTTTCCACTAACTCTGGTGGGCAGTGGGCTAGAAGGGAGATTAAAGCATCTAAGAACCATTAATAAAGTAGGTTTTGAAAAATATAAGCCTACAGGGAAAAAGAAATCAATAGTCCTTCACAGATATGAAGCCCGTGCATCATGATAATGTCCAGCTAGCAAGATATCCTGAAAGGTGCAATGGTGGCATTCATATCTTGGGGACAACCAACAACTTAAGACCCACTTCATGGGAAAGAATGAATGCTTGGTACTGCAAACCTAGCCAATTACTTGTGGCTGGCGAGGTGATGGATCCCAGAGAACCTAGTGCTCTCATTCTCCTAAACCAGTATCATATCTAAAGTGAAACAGCTTTCAACCTAAGCAGGTTTGAAATCATTTATTTTACTGTTGTCAAAGAAACCCAAATACAGCACTCCTAGCAAGGCTACCCCAAAGCAACTTCCTCACACTTTTACAGAAATATCTGTATTTCTTCCTATGACATGCATTCTGTCTATCCTGTATTGCAGTGACACATATCAAGGCCTTGTGACTCAATATGAAAGCAGATAATTGTCTGTCACTGAGATCTACACAGAATAGACACTCAGCCAGAGGTTTTCCCAGGAATGGAAGGACAGCCTTATTCCTGGACCAGACTTTATAGTCTATATCCTTCCATGATAATTTACATATGGAATCTATGCAGACTTGGGATGTCTGACATAGGAAAGTGGGAACCCTTCAGCCTTAGCAAAGCACATAATAGCTACAAATACATATATGTGAGTATGCGGGGACTTGATTAAGTGTGATCTAAAAGTCACCAGTGACTTTTCTACAGCCTGAGTTTAAAGTCTATTGTCCCATTCTAAAATCAAGACCTTGGGAGGACAGAAAGGTCAGGTTCCAAAAATGTGATGTCTGTTTAGGCTTGATCAGATGGTAGATTAAGATAAATGTGCTTTAAGATACATGGACGACTGACATCATACCCTGGAGAAAAAGGCCACTGTGAGAAAGGAAGAATGCAGCCATGGTGACAGCTGCCTCACCCAGCACACCCAGATTCTGTCCTTGCTCTGATGTTTCTTATACTATGTGTAGTATATCCCTAGACCTTCCCGAGAAGGCTACCAAGTCCCAGGCTTGGGCACAGAGATCTGAAAGTTGAGGCTTTGACTTCTGTAGAGATATTCATATATACAAGACCCTCTTAAAATATCAAGATGCTTGGGGTGGGGATAGGAGAATTTATGAAGGCCTATATGTGATCCAGTGGAAAGAAGTTGATCCACTAGGAATTATATCCATAGAACTGATATGTCAATGTTTTCTAGTAAGACTCTGGAAACATCTCTGTTTGTTGGTGTCCATATGTGTAAACTGGGCAATGTGTGTACATGAATATATAGACATATGCACTATATCTATTCAGATGTATATAGATTTAATATGATGTATATGGGGGTTTTTTAGACTGGCCTGTGAGATACAGTTTCTTTTCAAAGAAAAGAAAGTTAGAACTTTCAAGCTATCCTAGCAGCTGAGTTTTACTTTCTATCTAACATGTAACAGGAAGAACTGAGCCCCAAAGTAGCAATGTCATTTTGGGGGAAAATAGAAATCCATTCTGATTCTGGGTGAGTTTTCCTATATTGAAACTCATGTTCTCAGTCTTGCTTAGATCAGACATGTCAAAAGGGAGTCACACACACACACACACACACACACACACACACACACAGTCTAACTCAGATAAAGAGTATACACAAAACTGTTCACCCTGAAACCACACAAATGTGTGACATCTCTATGGCTGATGTCAGCCATAGAGAGCTAAAAGAACTGCAAAGGTCAAAACAAAGTGGCATGCCTCTGCCTAGGAGAAACTTGGTGCTTAGACCCTTGTTCCTTCTGCGACTGGGTTGATACTGCAATGAAAGAAAAGTCAAGAAAATTGGTAGGACTAAGGTTTGGGGGTTCTCTGTGCAGGTCTCTTGAGATAGAAGCAAAAAGAGCCCTAAAGTGACTGGGGCAGAAAATTGCATCAACAGATGGAGTCAGAACAACCAATACAGAGGAATAGGAAGAAAGAAAGAAAGAAAGAAAGAAAGAAAGAAAGAAAGAAAGAAAGAAAGAAAGAAAGAAAGAAAGAAAAGAAGGAAGGAAGGAAGAAAGAAAAATGGGTGGCAGCTGGAGAACTGGTTCAGCTGGCTAAGAGCATTTGTTTCTCTTGTAGAGAACCCTAGACCTAGGGTTTGGTTCTCAGCACCAGATCAAGCATCTCACAAAGCATCTATAACTCAAACGCCCTCTCCTGGCCTCTTCAAGCACTGCATGCACATGGCACACAGACATACATGAAGATAAATGCCTACACATGTAAAATTAAAATGAAGGGGAAATTTTTAAGTGCTTATTGTTTGTTTGTTTATTTGACAACTGAAACCAGGGAAACAAGAAAACAAAGCAAACCCATGTGTTGGAGCTAAGAAGGAAAATAGAAGTGAAAATGTGAATTATTTTGAGAAGGCATCCTTAGGTGATCGGTGATGGATGCATCCTGGCTAGAAACAGCTCTATAGTCATACACAGCCTTGTGAGCTCTGCATGCCAAGGGCTCAATCATGGAGCAGAAGTAAGACTCCAATTTAAAGTGCTGCTTTCCACTTTGTGAGACAAATTACTGGGCTGCAAGTCAGTTGTAGTAAACAAGTGGAGAAATTCCCTTCCTTCAGGGAACGACAGATTTCTCTGGGTTCCCCAGAATAAAAATAATTTCTAGAATTGAGAGAAGTAAGTGCACAGCAATCACCTTTGGTGGAGGCAGTCTGCAGATGCCCGGAGAAGGCCACTCTGTCTTCTCATGAGCAGAAATGACAAGGCCTCCAGAGAACAAATAAAGGACCGGAGCTGTCAGCTCTACACCAATCTCATACTTAGGAGACATAATTTTAACATAATTTTGCATGAATTGTGATAACACTGTGTATTTTGTTTATAGGTTTCAGCACCGTAAAGGAAACTAAGAAACAGCTTTGAATATTACCTAGGACAGGCCAGAGGAGGTGGCTTCAAATCAGGCTTTTATTTAAAAGTGTAAGAAAAACACCCATTCAGGTCTGTGCCCAAAGTAGTCCAATCCTCTGTGCATGCACACTCGTGAACATATATGTACATGCCACACACACACACACACACACACAATTAATCATGGAAGACAGGCTAGAGGTCATTTCCAATTTCAGATACTTGAGGCTGGATTTATTCCCTTCGAGATCAGGTAGATACCCTCCACCACATAGGGTAGTAACAGTTGGGGTCTGAGCACTCAGTCACCTTGTGCTCTCAGATTGCTGCTCTGTTATCCCACCAGCTTGCTGACCTGTTAGAACTCCTGCATTAGACCATYKTCAACAGTTMTGGAAGAATGTAGCTCTTCTCTTGTGGAGTCAACTACACAGGTGCTGCCTACAGTAAAACAGTATTCCTGAATGGCTAGGAATAAGCATTCCTAATTTAAAAGAAAAAGACTGTATGGAAAATACTTCTTAAACAAAATTTACACACACAGAGAGAGAGAGAGAGAGAGAGAGANACTTCTTAAACAAAATTTACACACACACAGAGAGAGAGAGAGAGAGAGAGAGAGAGAGAGAGAGAGAGAGAGAGAGAGAGAGAGAATAACAAGGTTTTACTATGTTAGTTTTTCACAGCACACAGAGCAGGTTACACATTACTTTCCAAATACTTACCTATAATTATTATTATTATCGTAGTTGATCAGAGTGATCCACAGTGAGAGGCTCACCAGGACCCACCCCTGTTGGCAGCTGATAGCTACTGGGGGAGAGCGAGTCACCTTTAATTTAGGAGTGTGGCCATTCATAGATTGCTTGTGTCCCAGTGGATGATCCCACACCTGTGTGCATATGGGCAACACTAACTTGACTCATGAGTTAATGCAAGATGAGGGCATGCAGTTGGGAAGTAGAGGTGGCAGGGAGTAGGTCTAGGGTGAGCTGGAGGAGAAAGGTGGAAGAGGATTTGATCAAAATACACTGAATCGATGTATAAGTTTAAAAAAAAAGAAACAAGTGACCCAGGAAACAAAACCAAGTACATCCATGTAATATGGCAGTCAATAAGCAAAGGCATCACTTAAGAGATGAAGACTGGGCTAAGTGGGTTTTCTCTAATACTGAGACCAAGTCGACCTGCTTGCCTTCTGACTGATAGAGTACTGTGTAATGCTTGGGAAATGCCATTTCAGTTTCCAAAATCTACACATCTCAGGGGTGTTCTCCAACTTCAGGCTAATGTTTGCTTCATTTCTTCCCACCTATCCATCACATTTAAATATCAGATGCCATAGAGAGGCCACTGGGCACAGTCTAAAAGCAAAGAGGCCCCTCCAACCCACTCTACACTGGCACCCCATTTTGCCCATCCTGCCCACTTGATTTCATCTCCCCTTTGAGAGAAACCTCTGCTCATTCTCATTGAAATCTACCAGCCCATTCATACTCATTTCCTCATTCCCGCTAACTCTTTCACTAATTCCACAGCCTTTATCCCACAGCCAGGAAGCAAGATGGAAGTAGAGACCTTGCAAGTATTTAATGTCTCTATGGTAGCTTTCGGTCACTGGGACAAAATACCAGAGAAAATCAACTTAAAAAGATAAAGGGTTTATTGGGGCTCAGAGATTTTTGTGGTGTAGCTGCCGTATTTCTTGGATTGAGTTGAGACAGAGCACTTGAGTGTTCAGCAAGCCACTTACTTCTAAGAGGCCAGAAAGCAGAAAGAGCCAAGCCAGTGAACCCCTTTAGAACACAACTCAGTGACCTCACCTCTCCAGCAGACCCCACCCTCTGAAAGTTGGAGTCCTTAGGGACAACTTCAACCATAAAGCATAACACTCTAGTCCACACATTTGTTAATTCTTATTTTCAACCCATAGCTGTGGTCTCCATCCCTTCAGAAGTCTCCTGAACAAGCACTCCTGGTTAAGGGAGGCACACTCCATGATGAGTTGAGGACATAGATTTCCAAGCTATCATTAGCCGTCAAGCCCCACCCCTGGTGAATCTCTGTGCTCACAAGGATGTTTACCAACTACTGTAAGTCTGAAGGTCACCACTAAATTGCAACTTGGATCCAATGTTGCAGTTCCCCCATGATAACCTGTAACTTTGTTCTTAAGCATGTGCTGTTTCACAGAGCACTGTAGGCAGTACCAATCCAGTTGGCCCCTCAAGACAAGCATGTTCTTCCATACCTGTTGAAGAGGGACTTATAATGGAATTCTAACAGTCCACAAAGGGGTGAGAAGAAAGACTAAAACAAAGCCCTAAGCCACAGAGTCTTCTGCCGTCCACAACCTCCAAACAAAACAAGTGCCCACAGCTCTGAGTAGATGTGCCCTGCTGTTCCTTGACAGAGACTGCTTCTAGCTCAGTAAATTTGCTCTCTGCTCCATGACACACTTCAGGAGAAGATACACATATATCCAAATGCCACCACAGGCCATAAAAAGGTAGCAAGGGCAGCTATAGAATGTGTATGAAAGGGGTACTTGGGGTGGAGAACTGAATGAGCAGAGAGAGTTAGTGATTTATATTACATTTCAATCCACATGAAATAGTCATTACTGGATGAAATCATTTCTTGAAAGACAAATTCCAGTGCACATGACACTGTGGACAGGAGAGGTCCCCTGTGACTCTCCATTTAGCTACCATTAGAGTTCTAGCATGGAAGGATGGGACAATTGTGAAGAAAAAAGAGCCCATGGTGCTCAGGGAAACCCAGAAAGGGACACTGTCATAGCCACCCTCTATAGAAAAAATACTTTAGGTTCCTGTTTGAGAAGAACATGTGATAGGAAAACATGGTGTTTACATTTGGCCTAGTGAGTGAAATTCACACCAAAGACTCACTGGGTCGCTTTGAATAGTAATGTCATGTTGGACTGATACCCACTGTTTGTAGTCAGAGCCCATCATTAGAGCTGAGCCAGAAACTTTACAAACATATACACTCCCTTCACCCCTTAACCAAACAGCCTTAGACTAGGCTCTTAATATCTTCCTTAATGGGGACCAGGGTTCAAAAGGGTGCTCTCTTTAGATGATGCCGTGACATGGGATCTATAGGATACCATCCCTGTAGTTAAGTATTGTGTGACTGCATCACTAAGGTCCCTATTGACTGGAATAAAATATGACTTTCTATAGAAGACCTGGATGTGTTGGGCTGACAGTACAGGCTTGCCTAGCCATGAGCTGCTAATAAACCCTGCCCAGATTTATAGAATAGTAAATTGAATGTATATGGAGAGAGAGGAGGGGGAATGGTATACATCAATGCTCTTAAGAATTGAACAGTAAGAGGTCAGGAGCTGGGATGGCCTCAGTTTTGCCAGTACTGCTTTATAGAACCTTAAAGAGATTCGTAATTTCTCTGGGTCCCATTTTCTTAACCTAGAAAAATGGAGACAATCATAATTGGTCTTACAATTTGGGGGAAAGACTTCTTGAAATTCTGCCCTGAAAGTACTTAGCATAGTTCCAAGTATCTTGATATAACTAGATCAAAGTTATAATCAACAACATCATGATTTAAGATTTCAGCAAGATTTTATAGTGTGTGTATGCGTGTGCATATGCGTGTGCGTGTGTGTGCGTGTGCATGTGTGTGTGTGTGTGTGTGTGTGTGTGGTGTGTGCAAGACATAGGGCAGATGGAGAGACAGAGAGCATCTATGCTATATATGTGTGGTATATGCTCACATGACATGTCTTTAAAGATTCATATCCTGCTCTGTCACTGTCTAACTTATTCCCTTGAGATAGTCACTCACTGGACCTAGAGATAGGCTGGTGGCCATGAAACCTTTTGTCTCTTCCTAGTCTCCCCACAGAGCTGGGGTTACAGACATGAACAGCTATACATAGCTTTCCATATGGGTACTGGGGATTTGAACTCAGGTCTCTGTGCAAGTAAAGTAAGCAGTCTTATCCACTGAGCCATCTCCCCAGATGCAGGATTAACTTTTATGCAGCAGCTCTCTCATAAAGTCGGTCAGTGCACAGCAAGCAGGTGTTGCACTGAGCACCGCCCAGGAACCAGGAGGCACATTAGATACCCACGAATACTCCAGACAGGCCCCACAGTGGGTGAATGCTCAACGTGGACCTCAACTTGACTCCTTAGATCCAATTCTCCTCATAAATGTGTGTATTCGGCAAACATTGCAACACCGAATGAGTGTCAGTCTTTTCTAAACACTTATTTCTACACCCCATGAATTAGATCGTCTCTTCTCTGAATGAGTTGAGGAAACAGAGGCACACACAAGACCCACGAATAYGCCCTGGAGTGTGTTCCAACAAGAAGTATGTGCAGCACTGTGCTCCATGTCCAGAAAGATTGGCACAGACTCTGGTTGTCACTGCCATGCTTAGGTTCGTGAGCCAGCCTCCTGCACTGCCTTCTCAGACCAGCTCTTCTTGAGTGTTACTGGGTCTCCTCACCACACCCTCCTCATATGTCCTAACCCACCACGCATCTTCTTCTATATCCCGCACTTTCAACTACAGCCTGAGATATCCATCCATATTATTTCAATATTTCCTCCCACAGTGCCATCAGCCTCCCTTCCCGATGCATTTACTCGGTCTATTTCACTTGCAAGCAAGGGGACCAGGTGGCATGTCCTAATTTTGTGTGCCTGTGACTTCACTCACCAGGAGGCGATCTCAAGCTCTATCTTATATTTTGTTCTCACGATCATCCGCCTACTTTAACATAGCTCAGACATCTTAGAAGAGAGAATGATGAATAGTGTCAGTTTGATAGCATCCCCCTCACCCCCACCACCCTGCGAGCCCCACCTCCTCCTGCCCTTGCAAAATTATTATTTTGTATGCTAGTATAGAGCGCCATCTGGTGGTTATTCCTTAAACAGTTTACAATTTGTGTGCTTTAGAGGTAATTCTCTGCTCATACCAATATATCAGGAAGAAGTAGGTGACATCAAATGAACAGAATCCCCTCTACACCAAGGAAACCACAAATGCGTGAATGCATAGATCCCTGTCATACGAAGGAAAGATCAAATGTCGGATGAGCCAGGTGCAAAGCTTGCCCTGACCACCTATTTCATGCCTATTAATCCCTAAAGAGAAGGCAAGACTCTTTCTGGCCTCATTTGCCTAATATATTTTAATTATGGGAGTAAAGTAGACCTTTAAATCATGTCCTCCCATGTCATTCACAAATGAAGGTGTAAAATTAACCTTACGTTTCTGATGCCAATATGTCAGCATTTCCCATTTAAACACATGTCACAGAATGGTGGCTGGTCCTCAGCTCTGAGATTTTCATTTAATAATCCACATCTTCTGGGTGCAGCATTGTTGACTGATGTGGATACCTTTGTTCAAACTCTTTGTTTACAAACCAGTGGGGTTTCGTAAGGCTTCCTCAGACCACCTCAGTTTTGGTTAACACACCTGCCCCAACTTCTACCCTCATCCATGCTGGAAACTTTAAATAAAAGTATTGTCCACAAGGGATTGGTCAGAGAGGCTTCAGAGGCATCTTGAAGAAACAACACAAGCTACTGCCATTGCTCCTGTGGCTGTCCTCCATTGCTCAACAGTAAGAATCTATTGCTGACAATACCACATACTTCCCTTGAACTAACCAGGAAGCTGCATCCCTGCCCTGCAGTTTCCACCATGTGGAGAGTGCTACACAGGCTGCTGGAGAAGATCTTGATTGTCTGACCCAAAGCTGGAGTCTGCAAACAGCACCCACCTGTGAGCCAAGATGCGCCTGCTGGTGCAACTTCGCTGAGACCCTTTTATGGGATGTGATAGCTGCAATAAATATGGCCCCCAAAGGCTCGGGTATTTGAGTGCTTGGTCATCAGGGAGGGGCACTGTTTGTGAGGGATTAGTAAGTGTGGCCTTGTTGGAGGAAGTGTGTCACTGGGTGTAGGCTCAGAGGTTTCAAAAAGCCCAC
>BDUI01003665.1:54133-85231 GCA_002335545.1 Apodemus speciosus
CTGCTGTAAATTGCTTTTACTATGTTTAGGTATGGGCCTTGAATTCCTGTTCTTTCCAAGACTTTTAGCATGAAAGGATGTTGAATTTCATCAAATGCTTTTTCAGCATCCAATGATAGCCCGCCGAGCTGCTCAGGCTCTGGGTGCAGGCAAGAGCCTGATGGGATAGGCGATGTTAGACTCGGACTCTGTCCGAGTACCTGGCCTTAGCTGTTAGCTGTCTGTGGTGCCCCGAGGCAAGATGGCCCTCCCCAAACTCTTGATCCATCTACAGATTATCTATATTTCTACAGGATGACAAAGAGTAGCTCGAAAGAAAAACTTCCCAAACCAAAACCCTGATATTCTCCTGATAATTTCATCCTAGTTTCTTCAAATTATTAAGCTCGTGTCACATGAGCATGAGGGCCTGATTATATGTCCCTAGAGCCCATGTAAAGCTGGACACAGTAGCGCATATGTTTAACCTTGGCATTTTATGGCGCGCGCACGTGAGCGCGCGAGCACACACACACACACACACACTCAGAGAGAGAGAAGTCTTTATTAAATGCTTTTTCTAGTTGGATAAATTAGAAGGCACACTGGGTTCATCAGTGACTTTCTCTGGAAAGTTTGGGATTATCATTGACTCTGCCTAGAGAAATGCCCCTCTGGAATCCCATATGGCTGTAAATGGAGCATGTGTTATCTTCTTCCTTGCTACCACCACCTCTTCACATTGCTATCACTTTGGCCAGCATAATCAAGACATCTTCCTAAATGTATCTGCTGTCATCTGTCATTCTAATACAACCTACCTCTAGTTGTGCACTCTTAGGGTGGTATTTATTATCTAATCCAGGATACATGACAGTGAATAGGATCACAGCAGGAATGCACTAGGATGTGTCACCCAAGCCAGGGCCTACAGTCAGTCACCATACTGAATCTCAGAATTCAAATAAAAAGAGAAAAATAGACAGATAGACAGGGGTGGGGGATGGGAGTGGGCAGGAACTGTGTGGAATCTGTCAGCAATAGAAGTAGCCAGGGCTGCCCCAGGCAAAGGGTGACAATGACTGCTATTGAAAACCTTAAGGACTTAGGTTTAAGCCAGGCCTGGAAGAGTCCCACCTACCAACAGAGTGTGCCTTCTGGAAATCCTGGCTCCAATGTGTCTACACAGTTTCCTTGGAGATTTCTTTTAACCTACTCTCACCTGGCTCTGGTGTTGGGAAGGATAATACCTGTCTGGTCAATGACAACTCAAGAAAAAGGTGCCATCTCTACTTGGTGGCATTTTCTGCAGTCATTTAAAAGTCACACACACAGTATTAGGCAGTGCATCCATAACTTAGGCCCTTTTATGGGAGTTCTCTGATTAAATTAAACGCTTGGACCTGAAGACATGGCTCAGCAATGTAGATCACTTGCTGCTCTTGCAGAGGACCTGAGTTCGGTTCTCAGCCTTATATTAGTTGTTTCACCAGTGAGGAGATAGCGGAAAGGAGAATACGAAGTATTATGGCTCAAGTGTGTTTTATTTCAGATCTTGGCCTGGGAGTTGGGTCACAGACATTTGGTTATTTTTACGTACCTTAGTGTAAATTAGGTGTTATAGACCAGTTCCCTTTTAAATGTTACATGGAATGTCATTTAAACACTTACGAATCTTTGTGGTCTTCTAAGACATTTCTTGTTCTTTCAGTCACTGTGAGTCAGGAAATCCTTAGACATAAGACTCAACCTCATGAGTATACTAACAATTTGTCTGTCTATACTACTCATGGAGACTTGCTCTTTCTCTGAGCCTGACCTGCTTAGGGCCACCTGACTTTGAGCTGTGAATGGGAGCTACCATATTTCCTCCATTTTCTTACCTGATTTCTCTTGTTGAGAGCTGAGTTCAGGGGATTTCTGTTCCTGCTTGGCAACCCAGAGAACTGACAGCGAGGCCCTTCCTGAAGCCCCCAAAGGAGATACCCCAGTGTCTCATAGAAAAGTCCTAAATATGTAGACCTGTTAGGTAAAGCTCAAGAAAATCACCTACTGGGTAACCCCTTGCCTGCTAACCCTCAGCATACAGTAAGATCTTCCACTAGGTTTAAGAGTGTTTCTCTTCAATCCAAGATAGCCAAGGGTCCTGAGCCCCAGAGGAAATGTCTCCAGAATGATCAGGCCCTAAACAGAGACCTGAGATGGGGGAGGCTTCCAGGAGTTAGTGCCTATGATCTTGGCTGAGATGCCTAACAGTTCTTGGAAAGCCAAGACCATGTAGCAAGATGATGCTTAAAAGTCCCACTGGTATCTCCAAGTAATCTCAAGGCAGCCTGAAGATATCTTCTTATCCATAAGACAAGCAGATAATGTCAAGAGAGGGTGTATTCCTGAAAACCAAACAGTTTATCTATATAAGAGATTTAAGTCTTGGGAAAGTTCAAAATAATTACATAAAAAAGAGAGAGAAGAGGGGTGTGTGTGTGTGTGTGTATGTGTGTGTGTGTGTGTGTGTATGTGTGTGTGTCCTGGCATTCCAAGTTTAAAAGCAATTATGGAAAGATATAAGTAAGTTCAGAGTAGGATAGCAGAGCATTTCCTTCTGAGAATGTCTTAGGATCAAAGAGAATGTAATTACAGATGAAACAGGGCCATAAAATTCTCAGGAAAAAAATAGTAAATGGCAGACTCATTCCAGGAAACCCATATACAATGGTATTTCAGGCCACCTCTTACAGGGGTATGGGGGAAACACTATGAGGGGGTTATGATCAATACACTGCAAACTGAACTTTAACTCACTCTGCATCAGCCCGCAAGGCCATCCCTCCTGCGCTGTGTGTCTCTGTAAAATGGCCCAAACACAGACTGGCTCAAATATTGCTACTTTCTTCATTTCCTCAGCTCTGCTTCATCAGGGTGACCTCTTTTCTCCCCTTCTTATCTATTTGTTCCATTTTTCTCCCTTTGGCCCTAGCTTCTCTCACACAGACCACCTCGGCAGCATCCCACCCGGCCTCTCAGTCCCCCTGGTCTTTTGCACCTGCAGATCTATTTAAATGCATATAAAATCCTGTCAGTCCTGTGACTATAACCTTCTAATCATTTTCCATTATTCTTTTTAAATAATATGTTTTAAATTTTATTTACTCTATTTTATATGTATGAGTATGTTGCTGGTTTGTGTGTTTATGTAGCATATGAATGCCTGGTAGGTGCCTACAAAGGCCAGGAAAGAGTGCTGAGTGCTAAACAGCATCTAGAACTGTAGTTGGAAGTGTTTGTTTACCACCATGTGGGTGCTGAGAACTGAATCGGGATCCTCTGCAAAAGCAACAAGAGCTCTTAACCACTGAGCCATCTGCCCTGCCCCTGAATAGTATGTTTTAGTCTTTGAAAATTCCACACACTTATATAACATATAGTGATCCTATCCATGACTGTTTCCATGCACCTCTATCTATCTATCTATTTATCTATCCACCCATCTCTATCTATCTATGTATCTATCTACTCTATTTATTCATCTATCCATCTATATCTTATCTAATCTATCCATTCACCCACCCATCTCATCTATGGATACATTCATCTATCTCTTTATTTGTTATTAATACTATCCCTCTCCTTCAAGTATATCACTGAGACCCCAGTGTGTGTACAGGGGTGTCTGACTATTCACTGGGTATGAGCAACCTTTTAGGAACACATCCCCAAAGATTGTCCCACAACAGCCATCAGCAGAAAAGCCAGTAGCTTCTCTCTGTTAGGATCAGGGCCTTGGAATAGATGACAGACAGACAGACAGACAGACAGACAGACAGACAGACAGACAGACAGACAGACGAGCAGGCAGGCAGGCAGACAGAAAGAAAGACAGGCAGACAGGCAGGCAGACAGACAGACAGATAGACAGACAGATGGACAGACAGAGGGACGGATGGTTGGATGGATAGATGGATGGATAGATGGATGGATAAATAGATAATACTAAGCAAGTTTACGATTAGCATTTGAAAATAAATAAGTGTACTCTGGATACTAGGGGTTGCCCCCAGTGCCTGTCACTTACTTAGCCTTAGAATGACAAGGGAAGGTGAACAGAGGTCTCCATTATAAACATGTCTTAAAGGTTGTCATTCTCTAGACAGAGAACAAAACATTTCTCCCTTTTTCCACTGGATGAGTTCTACTTCAGCTCACTGATCCTTGGGGAAATGTTTGGATACATTGCAATAAATGCAAGACCTTACTACAGAGGTGGAGGCAGAGGAGACTGCGAGTGCTGATAGAGTATATATGATATGGAATGTTGTAGGTGTAAAGAATTTAATCCAACCAAAATTATTCAAGTTCTTACAAAACTAATATACTCTCACCATAGGAATTAGTTGCTTCTCTCACTGCTATAACAAAATGTCTGATAAAAAATAGCCTAAGAAAAGAAGGGTTTGATCTGAATCATGGTTTGAGAGTCCAGGCCATGATGGTAGAAGAGGCCCTAGCTGTGTGAAGCAAGATCATGAAGTAACTGACTGTGTTACCTTCATAGAAGCAGAGTGAGATAATGACTGGTACTTGGGTCATTTATTATTACTATTGCTGTTATTGTTATTATTGTTTTTATTATTGTTATTATTATCATTATCATCATCATCATCATTAATTTTTTATTATTATTATTATTATTATTATTATTATTATTATTATTATTATTATTAATTATTTCCATCACTCAAACCCATAGACAGGATGCTGTCCATGTCTGGGACCAATCCCCCTATCCCAGTTAAACCTGTCTACAGTTGCCCTCATGGATATACCCAGAGGTGTACCTCTTGGACGATTATAAATCTTAACAAATTGTCAGTCATGATCAGACACCACAGGTCAAGCCCTTATCAACATGACAGCTAACCAAATTGCTTTATATTCAGTGTTTTGCCTGTGTGTGTCTGTGTGCAAATATGTGTATCTGTACTCACACGTGTGCATGTGAGGGGGACAGAGGTTGACACCAAATGTCCTCTTTGATTATTCCACTTCAGTTACTGGGTCTCTCAATGAACCCACAACTCCATGATTTAGCTCTTCAGTTAGCTTTCCCTGGGGATTCCCAGTCTCTGCCTCATAAGCACTGGAATTACAAGTAGACTGCCACATCTCTTGATTTTATCTACTGGGTTTCTGAACTTGGGTCCCCACAATTGCAAGGCGTGTACTTTATCCACAATCTTAGGGCATTACTGCTATAAACAGACACCATGGCCAAGGCAACGCTTATAAAGGAAACATTTAACTGGGGCCGGCCTACAGGTTCAGAGGTTCAGGCTATTATCATCAAGGCAGGAGCATAGCAGCATCCAGACAAATGTGGAGCTGGAGGAGCTGAGAGTTCCACTTCTTGTTCCAAAGGCAAATAGGAGAAGACTGGCTCTCAAGTGGTTAGAAGGAGTGACCCATTGCCCATCACCATAGTGACACACTTCCTCCAACAAGGCCATACCTAATAGTGTCACTTCCTAGGCCAAACATTCAGAATCGCCACATCCACTGAGTTACCTGGAATGAACCTGTGGCCCTTGGCCTGGGATTCCAAAGGGAATAGGATGTACTGAGCCAAAACCTAAGCATAGAAGCAGATTCCTTCTGAGTTGTCTTGGATGACTGAAGCACATTAAGTGTATATAAGGAATGCCAGCCCCAAGACCTAAATAGCTGTGGAAGTGATTCTAAACCTGAAGGATCTGGGAGATGTGTGGTATTTTCCTAGAAAATGATACTTAAACAAAGCTGAACATGATTTTCCACAGTTTCCAATTATTCAGTGAAAGGCACTAAATTGGTCAGACTTTTTTCTACATCTTGCTGTATAGTAATATAAAGGATTTTTTCAAATGTCTGCATGGTGTTTCATCGCAGGTTGAGTTCTGAGTAGTGCATGTAATTAATTCTCCTTTCCCTGTAGAAGAAGTACAAGATGGGCTGGTGTGGCCTATGCTGGGACACAAGAGCTGAAGGGCTCCTGGGGTGTCAAGCTTGGACACTTGAACTTTAGTAGCAGAGTAACAATGTCAATAGACTAAAGTACTTTGACTCCAGGACTCAGCTCCATAGACATCCATAGCAGACAGGGTGGGCAAAAGGAATCCTGTTGTAAAAGACTTCCAGGAAAGAGGAAACTTACCATTTCCCACCCCCAGGCCAAGCCAAAGTCACACATGATGTATGTGGAAAGCTGAGGGTTTGAATATGTTCAGGGCAAAGCATTCAGTCTCAAACTTTGTCCCTTCAATAACTTAGCATAATCAGAAAGTATAATTTTTATAATTCAGAATCCCAAGGGGAAAATGGGAGTGGGAGAGGGTCAAGAAAGAGTCTTGGTGGTAAAAATCATGCAATGTGTATTTCTAATATATTTTTAAAAAGAGACTTGGGGACTGGAGAGACATCTTAGTGGTCAAGAGAACATATTGCATTGCAGAGGACCTGAGTTCAGTCCCTGTAACCACACTGGACAGCTCATGTTTGCCTGTAATTCCATCTCCAGTGGAACTGATATCCTTTTGTTGTTTCTGAGAACACCTGCACACATGTAACATACACACACAGAAACATTAACACAGTGGTGCCACCCTCCCATGTGCACATACATAAATAATAAATATTATTATCAGCTCAATCACACTTACCTAACTAGTAGTTGCAACACTTTCTTGTTCAGTGGAATACGTTGTATGTAGCTCTGACTCTGTGGGGTTCTACTCAAAAAGTGTTTGACTTAAAACTAATTATGAAGAAAAAGCAGACAGATCCAGAATGATGGGTATGCTACAGATTCACCCACTCTTCAAAGTATGAACATCACAGAAAACATAATACAAGTAACAAAACTATTCTAGATTATAAGAAATGAAAGGTACAGAACCTCTGATGTCATGCATCATTCTTGGGTGGCTCTTAGATTTAAAAGAGACAGTGAGATGTCTTAGAAGGTAAAGGCTCCTGTTGCCCTGACATCCTGAGGTCAATCCTCAGGATACAGGAGGTTGAAGGAAAGAACTGAGGTCTGTAACACTTAAATGTGTCTTTTAAAGGTATAAATAGTGTGAAAAGATTCATGGGATACTTGTAAAACTTTGACTTCTGTGGTACCAGACATTACTGTAGTTCTTGTAATACTAAGGGAAAAGCACTTCCCTCCTCTGAGGCTGGAAATGTGGCTTAGTGATATAACATTTGCTTAACTTGTAGAAGTGGGCCCAGTACCCAAAATTGCAAAAGGTCTTTACTTTTGGAAATAAAAGCAGATGAATTTGTTAATGGTTATGATGACACAGCTTTGAAACTGGAATACATATGGGAAACAGAGGAGGGAGACTTGTCTATGGAAAGCTCTTCTTTCAACTTTTTTTCTTTTTTATTAGATATTATCTTTATTTATGTTGCAAGTGTTATTCCCTTTCCTCACTTCCCCTCCAAAAACCCCCATCCCATCAGCCCTCCCTCTGCTCATTAACCCACCCACTCCCACTTCCTTGTCCTGGCATTCCCCTACACTGGGGTAACTAGCCCTCACAGGACCTCTCACTGATTTCCAACAAGGCCATCCTCTGCTACAAATGTGGCTGGAGCCATTGGTCCCTCCATGTGTACTCTCATGGTTGGTGGTTTAGTCCCTGGGAGCTCTGGGGGTACTGGTTGGTTCATATTGTTTTTCCTCCTATAGGTCTGCAAACCCCTTCAGCTACTTGGGACCTTTCTCTAGCTCCTCCATTTGGGGCCCTGTGCTTAGTCCAGTGGTCGTCTGAGAGCATCCCCCTCTGTATTTGTCAGGCACTGGCAGAGCCTCTCTGGAGACAGCTATATTAGGCTCCTGTCAGCAAGCACTTGTTGGCATCCACATTAGGGTCTGGTTTTAGTAACTGTATAAGGGATAGATCCCCAGGTGGGACAGTCTCTGGATGGTCTTTCCTTCAGGCTTTGCTCCACACTTTGTCTCTGTATCTCCTCCCATGGGTATTTTGTTCACCCTTTTAAGAAGTATCCACACTTTGGTCTTCCTTCCTCTTGAGCTTCATGTGGTCTGTGAATTGTATTTGGGTATGCTGAGCTTCTAGGCTAATATCCACTTATCAGTGAGTGCATACCATGTGTGTTCTTTTGTGATTGTGTTACCTCACTCAGGATGATATTTTCTAGTTCCATCATTTGCCTAAGAATTTCATAAATTCATTGTTTTCAATAGCTGAGTAATATTCCATTGTGTAATATTCCATGGATACATTTTCTGTATCCATTCATCTGTTGAGGGACATCATCTTTCCAGCTTCTGGCTATTATAAATAAGGCTGCTATGAACATGGTGGAGCATGTGTCCTTGTTAGGTGTTGGAGCATCTTCTGGGTGTATACCCAGGAGTGGTATAGCTGGGTTCTCAGGTARTACTATATCCAGTTTTCTGAGGAACCACCAAACTGATTTCCAGAGTGGTTGTACCAGCTTGCAATCCTACCAGCAATGAAAGAGTGTTCCTCTTTCTCCACATCCTTGCTAGCATCTGCTGTCCCCTGAGTTTTTGATCTTAGCCATTCTGACTGGTGTGAGGTAGAATCTCAAGGTTGTTTTGATTTGCATTTCCCTGATGGCTAAGGATGTTGAATGTTTCTTTAGATGATTATCAGCCATTCTGTATTACTCAATTGAGAATTCTTTGCTTAGCTCTGTACCCCATTTTTAATAGGATCATTTGGTTCCCTGGAGTCTAACTTCTTGAGTTCCTTGTATATATTGGATATTAGTCCTCTAATGGATGTAGGATTGGTAAAGATCTTTTTTCAATCTGTTGGCTGCTGTTTTGTCCTATTGACAGTGTCCTTTGCCTTACAGAAGCTTTGCAATTTTATGAGGTCCCATTTGTCAATTCTTGATCTTAGGGCATAAGCTATTGCTGCTCTGCTCAGGAAATTTTCCTCTGTGCAGAAGTGCTCGAGGCAGGCTCTTCCCCACTTTCTTTTCTATTAGTTTCAGTGTGTCTGGTTTTATGTGGAGGTCCTTGATCCACTTAGGCTGAAAACCTAATGATAAAAGGGAAAGAAACTAAACTTTTAAAAAACTAAAGCTTTCATTACTTGGGAAAAGGTAGGGAGACAAGAGTGAAGGAAGGAAGGGAAGTTAGGGAGAGGGAAGGATCGTAGCTTCCGGGGCCTTTATTAGGGTCAGTGCCTCCAGAATCTCACATGGAGTTGAGGCAGCAGACATATTTGTATCATCTCTCATCTAGAAATGAAAAAGCAAAAAAAAAAAAAAAAAAAAAAAAAAAAAAAAAAAAAAAAAAAAAAAAAAAAACGCAAACTTCAACCAACACAGCTGGAAAGAGGCAGAAGAGTGGCTCAACATGGACTCATGTCCCTCCCCTGTCTTAAGCCTAAACTGTCATTTGCAGGGTGGGAGTTCAACAAACTTCTTTTGCCCATTGACTTCTGCTTATGGGAAATGTAACAGAGGTCATGTGGCTGGAGAGATGGCTCATTGCCTAAAAGGTCAGTAGTGATAAAAAGCCTGTGGGAGAAACCAATCAATATCTGATTTGCCTTAAGGGCCACTTCAGACCGTGAAAGCCATACCCAATACTGCTCTTGGCAGAGGACTTAAGGTAGGTTCCCTAGTACCTAGCTCTAAGGAATCTGATGTCATTTGCCTCTAAAGGAAAACACACACACACACACACACACACACACACACACACACACAAAGTTAAATCTTCTAAAAAGAATAAACCTTATTTTGTTTTACCCTAGGTTTTTGGGGTATCTAGTTTCTGGTTCTTACTTACCCAAGCAGTGTTGGATGGGTTCTGTCTCCTGGAGTGGATTTTTAGGCAAATCAGAAATTGCTTGATTACTCTCACAGGCTTTGTGCCACCATTGCCCTAGCATAATTTGTACACAATACCCCACTGTAGATCAGAGGGTTTGTGACTGCTTTGGTGTTTACATTCTCTTTTGGTAGCATGCTGAGTACTTCTCTGTACTGGAGACACTGGAACATAGGAGTAAAGGCTCTATGTAGGCACTAGCTCCACCTCTCCAAGTTCAATGAGTTGTGTGGGTGTTGTCTTCAGTAATGGGGTAAGATGTCTGTCAGTTTTTGAATAATAACCTATTGTCTTGGCAACACCTTAGGATGRTTGGGGACTTCCATGGGACCCTTTTAGCTAATAACTCAATTGGATAATAATCCAGTTTTCATCAATTAGTCCTTTGATGGCAAAAGAGTTCCAGTTGGGACTCTGTCTCATTATTTGGGGAATTCATTAGAATCACATTCATATCTTGTAGGACACTTCCACCACACTAGGTTTCCATACCACCCCTCAAATGCCCCTCGATTCTAGCTAACACTTCCCACATTCTCTCCGTCAAATCCATTATCCCACTTCCTCCCCACCTGATACCCCTGTTCCCATCTCCTAGCCCTCAGTCCATTAATAAAATCTATTCTATCTCCCTGTCCCAGGGAGACCTATGTGTGACCCCAAATCCCATCCTCTAACCTAACCTGTCTGCTGTCTATGGATTATAGCTTGGTTATCATTTATTTAATGGCTGGTATCAAACTTAAGCAAGTGCATACCATTTTCATCTTTCTGAGTCTTGGTTACCTCACTCAGGATGATTTTTTTCTAGTTCCATACATTTGCCTACAAATTTCATGATGTCATTAAAAAAAAAAAACAGATGAGTAACACACTGTGTGTAAATGCACCACATTTTCATTATTTATTCTCTTCTTGAAGGGCATGTAGCTTGTTTCCAGCTATTATAAAGAGAGCAGTAATGACAATGGTTGAGTAAGTGTCACTGTGGTAGGACGAAGTGTCCTTTGGGTATATGCCCAGGAGTAGTATAGCTGAGTCTTGAGGTAGACTCATGCTCATCTTTCTGAGAAACCACCATACTGATTTTCATAGTGGATATACAAGTTTTCACTCCCCCCCAAGAAATGGGTGAGTGTTCCTCCTATTCCACAACTTTCCTAGCATAAGCTGTCAAATGTGTTATTGATTTCTTTGTGATTGATTGTGTTATGCCATTTTGACAGGTGTTAAGATGGAATCTCAAAGTAGTTTTGATTTGTATTTCCCTGATGGCTAAGGATATTGAACAATTCATTGAAGTGTTTCTCAGCCATATAACTAAATAGTAGTGGTCTAGATATAACCAAATACTACTGGTATTAAAAAATAACAAAATGACTCCTGGTGGCATTCTGCTAAACTTATAGATCAATGCCTTACTCAGCCATTGTCAGAGAACTTGTCTCCTGAAGCAGATGAGGGCTAATACAGAGACTCATAGCCAGACATTACACAGATAGACAGGCTTTGGAACACACAGCTCTAAATGGGATGTCTATCAAATCCCATTCAGTATTCAGGGAACCCCATGGAAGAAGAGGCCAAAAGAGTGCAGGAGACAGAGGGGATGGAGCACACCAGGAGAAGACTCTCTAAATCAATTGAGCAAAGCCATACGAACTCACAGAGACTGAAGCAGTAAGCACAGGGTCAACACAACAGGTCATGTGTGTGTGTGTGTGTGTGTGTGTGTGTGTGTGTGTGTGTGTGTTGGTGATGCATGTGCATACATGTGTATTCATCTGTTGGTGAGGCCGATATTTGCTCTTCTGCATGGCTCTCACCCCTAAGGTCTCTCACTGAACTGAACACAGGACTCAGTTCAGACACTGAGAATTCCCCTGCCTCCACCTCTACAGAGCTGAGCTTACAGACCAGCACTGCCCCAGAGCTGAACCTCACTTTCACTTGGGCACTAAGGATCCTAACTCATGTCCCCACCTTTGCAACACAGGATTCTGAGCCGCCTCTGGAGCCCCCAGACTTCATTTTGCTTTTGTAGAGGGACAATGTCCTCCTGCTTTACCACAGGGCATGAAAGCCTAAGCTTTGCATGTGGCCTCAGGTGGCCTAGGTTCACATCATCACATCACGTGAGCCTAAAGGCAGTACAGTGATTCCCTGGGCTGCACGCACTCACATTTCCCTGAATGCTAACACCCTACACACCACAATTTCCAGAAAGCCTTTTAGTTCTGCCAGAGCTATTTGCTAACTCAGAATTTATCTCAACTGTTGCTCAGGTCTGAGCCAGATTTCTGTTTCATACCTAGGTTAATTACCCACTAACAGTTCCTTTCATCTTATAGAGGTTTCATGAAACCAAGACTCACTGCTTGTAGATGAAGTTAATCCAAGGTCTACTAGACGGCGACATTACCACTCAACTTCAATACCTTAAAGCTCCAGGTCCTTCTCCCTTCATTCCCAGCATGCAGGGCACACACAGGGTCTCAGCCTCTGGCTCTGCAGATTCCATGGCTGAGCAACCTCTCTGAAAAATCAGTGCTGCCTGTGCATTTTTCAAAGCTATAATCCACACATATACAGACCCCTGTAGTAAGATACAGTTGCATCAGAATTACAACAAAACAGTCAGTCCAACAAGGCTGGAAAGATGGAGGAGTAGTGAATAGGGCATATTGCTCCTGCAGAGGACCCACACTAGATGGGTCAGAAGTGCCTGCAATTCCAGCTCCAGAAGATCCCCTCCACTTCCCTTCAAGAGCACCTGTTCTCACATACCCACATACCCCCACTCAGATGCACATACAATCACACAATTTAATAAAACAATTCTTTAAATTTTTTATATGAAAACATTTAAGTATAATCACAATTGTGGAAAGGGGGATTAGAAGTATATTTACTACTTCCTACTCTATATTTATCCACTTTTTATTCCCAGTGACCAGCTGGGGAATCCCAAAGACAACAACTGTCCTCCCCCAGTAGCTGCACACATCAAGAAGATGGAAAACTAGCAGTACCACAGGTCCCATGGAAAGGTTTTCCTTAGCTTGAAAAGTTGAGTTTAAAGTCTCTGGCACTATAAAGAAAGAGAATACATGCTGGCCCTGCTCCTGTATTGATCAGCACTGTGTTACTAGCACAAAACACCTGAGGCGATGAACTTCTCAAAAGTTCATTGAAAGGTTTAAGTACAAATTCTGGTCCCATTAGTCTGGTGCTTTGGATGAGAGTTGCACACCATGGTGGGAGCATGTGCTAGACACTGGTCACAGCACAACGAGGGTGACAGACAAGGTCCCATCATCTCTTCAAGGTACCCAGGATGCCTGAAGATGTCCCCACGTCATTATCTCTTCAAAGTCCACAGCATCTTCCAACAGTGAGATGCTCGGTACCAAATTCTTAAGGCATTGACCTTTAGGAAACATGGAATAGCTTCGTTATAGTTGCCACTTTCTGATAGAGTACATAAAGTTGAACCTGTTTAGACCATGGCTTCATTTTGGATAAAATGGCAATGACAGGGCTGCCTGATAGACATGGGTTTTAATACTGAACAACACAAGCAATACTCAAAATAGTGGCTGGGTGCAGAACGCAAGTCTTCATGCTTGCACTGCAAGCACTCTATACACAGGGCTATCTCTCCCCAGCCCTAATCATCTATGCTTTGCAGTTCTGATGATTGAAACCAAGGTCTCATGAATAGTGACATTATCCTTTCTGTAAAGTACATGTGTGGGCACACACATATACATGTGTACTATTTAAACAAGGTCTCATGTCCTACTTGCTGGACTCTGACTCACTGTACAACTAAGACTTTTATCTTCCTGTCTCCACCTCCCAAGTGCTGGGACTTAGACACATATCACTCCAGCTACATTTTGCTGTTAAGGGCAGCCGGCTTAGCAGCTGGTGAAACAGTTCTGGGCTAATCAGTTCTCCGACACCCAGATCTCGTCTGAACATAACACCTCTACAAGACCATCACAATTGTGAGTATATCTATACATACAAATGGACTGGGGGAATCATAAAACTCACTGGGTCACACAGCTTTGAAAGATAGAACGTAAATTCCAACACAGGCTTCCTGACTACACAGCTGTGCTTTTAATTGATAGATGTGGCTAAATTGAACATAACAATCCCATGAGGAAGAGAAAAGATGGTTTGTCCCCTGCCAATGCGTCACCAGACAATGTCTGATATCTACGGCTGAGACACCCTTGCTTTGGTAACCTGTCTACCCCATGCTCCCGACTAATGCATTTGAAGAGTGCCTTCATTACAACCTTCTTTTGTCTTTCAAAACTTGAAAACATGAAACTATCTCCACATTGGAACTTGGCATTTTAGAACAAACTGTATCTATGTTCCCAAGCCATGGTCAGACATATTGGACTCAGGAACAAAACGTCATATCTTCACCTTAAGGGGAGATCTTTTCTCTTGAGGTGAGAAGGCCTGGATCTTGTACAAATGACCACAGCTGCTCTGCCTCGCTGCTCATCACAGGACTGAAGGAAAGAGATCACCACGCCTGCTCCCAGCCTTGTTCCTTCCTCCAGAAGCCTGSTCTCCATCTGTGTTGTGCCCAGTCCTCGTATTTCCTATTAATCCCAAGAGATGCAGCTGCAACTGCTTAAAACTCTGAGGAATCCACTGACAGCCATCTTCAGAACAGGAAGGAGAAAAGAAAGTTGGCAGGAAGGGTCTTCGAGGAAATTACAAATTGCCATTGTTTGAAAAATTTCTCATTACAAGGGAGACTGTCTTCTCCATCCTAGGAAATGCAACCTTTGAGGTTTGAAACAAGTAGGGTTACAATACTGAGAGTAGCCTTGAATATCCCATCTCTCCTCGCCTGGGCTGTTGCTTAGTGAGAAGCTCCACTCTAGATCCAGTCAGTAGCTCAGGACAGCTTTTATGGTGCTGAAACTCTTCTGGAAGAGCTGGACCTCTGGTCGGGAACAATCCAGACTCATATATATCGATGGTCATCATTGCAAGGGAAGATGCTGAGCATGAGCACAATGTATAAAGAAGCAAGACAGGATTGACCAAGGAAGAAGAAAGGTGATTAGAAATGGTACCACAAAATCATCACTTGAAGTGAGTCAGCACATTTACCCAAAACCATTCTCATTGGTTGAAGAGAGTGCCATTGATGACTGTGATGGTCAGTTTCAACTGACAACCTAGCACAATCTAGAATCGCCTGAGAAGAGAATCTCCATGAGGGACCATCTAGACCAAGATGGCCTGAGGACATGTCTGGAGATTACCTTCATTGTTGTGGCAAAACCCAGTCTGAGAGTGGGGTACACCACTCCCTGGGGTTGGGCACTGGACTGTTCAAGAGTAGAGAATGAGAGCCAAGCACCAAGTGTGTGTGTGTGTATGTGTGTGTGTGTGTGTGTGTGTGTGTGTGTGTGTGTGTGTGTGTGTTTCTCTCCACTCTACTCTGGGTGTGATGTGATCACCCACTTCAAGTTTTTGTTGCTTTGACTTCCCCACAATGATGGACAGTGGCCTGAAACAGAAAGGGTAGACAATACAGTCATTTTCTTGGGTTATAGAAGTTGCTGATCTCTTACTCTGTCTTTGACAGGATCCATTTGCTCAAGACCATATGAGTGTTCTATGAGGAAGGGGAAAGAGAAAAATTCGGTTGCCAATTAAAGGTTAATATTAGATTAGATATCAAATCATCTTACTCATTAACCAGTTAAAACAATCAGTGTACTAGGATGTGCTGATAGTCTCTAAAATACATCTTTGTTGAGTCTAAATCCAACTTATTTGCCTATAAAACACTCCCTCTTGCATTCTTACAGAGCATCTTATTAGAGCATTAACCCATGAGAAGTCCTCTTTTGGGTCTGGCATATGAAAAGTGTCTCATATTAATAGATCAACCAAATATGTCAGTTTCTGACCATCTGTTGTATGGTCCCCATACAAGCCACTGCCTGCCATCTTCAGGAGAGTGATGGTGCTGGGGGGTGTAGACCCTTGTCTTTACTGCAGCCTTTGTCCCCCTTCCTTTTGTCCTATGCCACATAATTTCTCCTTGCACACAATTAGCCTGTTCTACCACAAGGAATTCAGAGCTTCGTATCTCAAGCTGCACCACTCTGTCCACACAGTATATGGCTAACTTGTCCTTTCCCTTCAGATCCTCTGTTCCAATGTCATCTTGAAAATTATTTTTCCTGATCCAATTTCTACTATGTGTCTCTATTTTTTTTCCAAATGCAATAGTCTCTGAAATTACTTTTGAGCATTTGCCATCTTTCTATCTTATAAAGGCCCTGATTATATTATTTATCATTGGAATCTAGGGGCCTAGGACAATTGACAGCACACAGTACTATTCAATACGTGCTTAATGAGTAAGTGGATGAATACAGTGGGGAATCTCTGTCTTTCACTATCCTCAGAACCTGGGCATCTTCCCTGAGCTGACCGGGACTTCTGAACCTTATATGAAGTAAAAGTATGTGCACTGACATAAAGGGCTATTTTAGTAGTCACTTATCATGCATACTCACATGCATTATGCTCATATAATGTATTATGTATGTAAACATACAGGGTTATTATAGCAATCACTTATTGGGTGTGAAGCAATGAGGTAAGAAAGGCTAAGTGAAGTTCTGGCAAATACCGAAATATTTCTCTTCTCAACAAAATGGTGTTAATTATTTTATGATAATTCATTTCAAGAATTACCCCAAACTGATAATTTATACATAAATCAAGAAGGGCACAGCTGACAGAAAACACTTCTCATCAGTAGCTGCAGCTTGCTCTGTAAAGCCACCTCTAGGCCTTCAGCCTTGCTTTTCTGTTCTTGTAAACTGACCAAGATGTATCTAAGGTCCATGGCTACCCTTCATACCATGATCCCTGGAGTCAAAGGCTCGTGACCAAAGCAGGGCTCCAAATGGAAGGCAGTGCCAGTCACTCCTGGAAACTTCCTGTGTTTCTGATCTCCTGGGAAACATGTTCCATTCACACCAGGTGCACACCAGAAGTGGAGGGGTGTGCAGGCTAACACAAAGTGCACTCATGCTCAGTTCTAGGGATCTCTGGCACCCAGAACTGACAGTTTTGACTGTAACTCTAACTGATAAAACACTCAGTGAGATACATGCACAAAATATGCAAAAGTGTAAAAATGCCAGTGCTGAGGGAAATGAGAGGAGGTCAGAGAGGGAATCAAAGCACCAGAGCTGCGTTTTGGGGCGTAGGATGCTTAGGAATGCTTGAGGGAGCTGGTGATGGGGTGACAGATGGAGGAAAGAAGAGAGCCACAGAGGTGAGGAGGAGAAGAGCCTTCTGAACAGAGGACACGAGAATAACAAAGTCCAGGAGAGAGAACCTGGGTCTGAACGTTTGGTGAGCAGAGAGCTGCTGGTGGGGACTATGGTGAAGTGAGCTGCCGAGGTGTGCCAGCTAGTATTCCGTTTACTCAACACAAGCTAAAGTCATCTGAGAGGACGGAACCTCCACTAACAAAATGCCTCCATGAGATCTTGATACAGGCAAGCCGGTAGGGTATTTTCTTAATTAGCAATTGATGGGGGGAGCCCCCTCCGCATTGTAGGTGGTGCTATCCCTGGGTTGGTAGTCCTGGAGTCTATAAGGAGGCAGGCTGAGCAAGCCACAGGAAGCAGTAGGCAGCACCCCTCCATGGCCTCTGCATCAGCTCCTGCCTCCAGGTTCCTATACTGTTTATTTTCTGCTCTGACTTCCTTCCGTGATAAACTACAATGTGGGAGTTAAATCCTTTCCACCCAAACTTGCTCTTTGGTCATGGTGTTTCACCACAGAAACAGAGACCCTAACTAAGACAAAAGAAAAGGGGAGGGAGTGGGAGAGTGGATGAGTATGCCTTCTACCCTGGAGTACGGGATATTGAAGAACATAAGTGGAAACTGTTCTCTCTCTCTCTCTCTGTCTCTGTCTCTCTGTGTGTGTATGTGTGAAGACATATGTATATTGTATGCATTTGTGTTTGTATAAGTATGTATATTTACATGTGTATGTTTATGTGTATGTGTCTGCATCAATGTGTTCATGTCTGTGTGTATATATATACATATATGCATGTTTGCATATATGTATGTGTATATGTGTGTGTGTTTGTTTATGGGGGAATGTGTTTATGTATTTGTATGTATATGTATGCATATGTGTACATGTGTATATTTATATGTGTATTTGTGGTATATACATGTGTGTGTATTATGTGTATATATGTATGTGCATATATATATGTTTGAATTTGTGTATGTGTATGTGTTTATGCCACTGTGTATGTCTGGTTTGTTTGTGTGTGTTAATGGATAAGTGTAACTATTACTTAATAGCTAGGTATGATGTGTATGTGTATGTGTGTGTGTGTGTGCATGTGTTCATATGTGTGTATGCCTGTATACATGCCTGTGCCTGTAGAGGCAATTGTCAGCTTCAGATGCCATTCCTAAGGTGACTTTGGATTTTGGCTTGAGGGTGCCCTCTTGAGGCAGGTCGTGGCTTGGCCTGGAATTCACAGATAAGGCAGACTGCCTGGTCAGCAAACCTCAGAGGACCAGGTGGTCCCACTTCCCAGAGCAGGAACAACAAGCTCTGGTACCACACCCAGCTTAAAGAGCAAACCAAATGCAAACATGGGTCTTAGAGATGGAACAGGTCCTCACACTTGCCCAGCAAGCGCTTTGCTGACTGAGCCACTCTCAGCCCTGACGAGTACTATCTCATCAGAATGACAGAAGTATACTGAAACTGACATGCCAATACAGATTCACGGCCCAGTATCTAGGCCAAGAGAATGCAACTAGGTTTGTGTAAATGTTCTAAGTGGAAAGTGTTGCCCTGTTAACAAAGATAGAAGTCGACATTACTGGAAAGCCCTGAACTGAGAGCAAAATTGGGGACTCCCTTTACCAGCAGGGCTTCTTCTCTGACCTTGTCTGGGGAGCTTGAAATATCCACCTCCCCATAGCCCTCTACCTGTGGAGTGTCACATAGCCTTGCTTAGATTACAGGTTCAGGTTCCTTTGATAAGAAACTTGTTCCTTTGACAAGCAAGCACCTGAGATTCCTGGGTTTTCCCATGCTTATTAGTTATCTCAGTACCTTAGCTCAGCTCATTACCTTCGCCCATCTGGGTTACTCATACCCCCTTCCCTAAAACTATGTAACCCTTGATTCGCCCTGATTAAAGTTGATCTGACTCTCAGAAGCTGATCTGGGAGATAAGTCTGTTATTTCTGTCTCAAAATATATTTGTACTCACGAGCAGTCCAAAACCCTGCTCCCTTCATCTTCATGGACTGGTAGCCAGAGACCCCAGGAAGAAGGAAGGACTACGGGGACAAATGAAAATAGATGTCACAGGATAAGGGAAAGTGAAGGAGTCATTTTGGAGACAGGAGGTGTGATGTCACTGTCACTGTATATTGAGGCTATATATGATGTCAGAAACCTGGAGAATATGCCAGAGACAAAATTCTAGTCCTGGATCAAGGATGGGTGAGGGAGTTCTTGCTGGCATAGGAAGGACAGTCTTCTTAGGCAAAAATCTAAGATTCTGGAAAAGGATCAATTGTTCTGACTCATAGAGGCTTAGTGAAATGGCCATTGGTAAGTGAAGAAACTATTTCAGAGATAGATGTCAGACTTGGAAAACTGGATCATGGAGTCAAAGGGCTTAGAAAGTAATTACCCCAGACTGTTTCTAATATTAGAATAGGGATTAGAAAACCAACCTATGGGGTATATTTCTCAGAAAATCTCAGAGAACCTTCTGTCAGGTGAAGAATGAGCCACCAAGGGTCACCAGCATCCTGCACAGATCATGAGTGTCTCTATGGTTGACTGTCAGTGGCAGAAACATTGGTATGTCTGGGATATCTAGAAGCAGTGGGAGATGAGAGCCAAGAGCATTAGCCAAGTCTGGGCACCAGGTGGCAGCACTGGACTGTGGAAAGTCAAGCCGACCTAATTACACAGTCAGCAGACTGCTCAGATACCAGTGTTCTAGCTGCAGTAACACATGGTATCTGAGCCGCAATGTAATCGAGCATCCCAGTGGGAAATCATACTTCCTGTTCTCAGGTCGGAGCTTCTCAGGCCCCCAGAAATCCCTATCAACATCTTCTTGCATGCCAAGAGCTGGGTAAAAAGACTCTTCCTCTAAGAGGAACAGGCATGGGTAAATTAAGGCAGATATCCCAAGACCTGAAGAGCCACTGTGGCTATCCTATTTGGGGTGAAGGTTTGATGGTAAATTTGCGTCTTATTCCAGGCTTCTTTTCCTAGTGTCTCCCCTAGCTCTACAGACCAATGGGTGTTCCCATGTATGAATAGAAAAGGCATGCTCAGCCGTAATCAAAACCTTCCCATAGACTCCTCAACTTAATTGGTGAGACARCACAGTACGGAAGGTCACYGGCAGTCACCCTCAGCCCCTTCCATACCCACTGAAGTATTTTGCCAACAACAGCGCCCAGCTAAGGGCAACAGCAGAGCTCAGTGCAAGCCTCAGGAGCCCAGAACTCCATCTCCATCAGAGCCCTCACAGAATCCACCCGATGGGCAGCAAGAGGAGAGCAAGAGGTTCTAGACAGTGTGGAGAGAGTAACTGAAACGCCATTTCTTGCCCAGCTGCATTGGTATCGAGTCTCTTAGCTGTGACAAAATACTCCAACGAAAGTAACTTAGGGAGAGAAGGTTTGTTTTGCTCAGTTCCATGTCACAGCCCATTTCTATGAGGGATAGAGAGGACAATGGTTTGAAATGGTTAAGAAGGTCCCCATAGGGAATAATATGATTTTTTTTACCTTTGCACTCACAACCCATCTGCCTGAAACAGATAATCCAACGGTAAATATTTTAAGCTTCTGAGATAACCACATCAGCTCTAGTCATACTATAAAGCCATTTGGTTTAATAAATGCGATCACTTATAACTGAAACAACATATCTTTGTGGTGAAGGGAGAAAGAAACCATAAACACAATTTGGAGCCAAACACTTCATAAGTGGCTTAATAGAGGAGAAGTCAGTCAGGGACCTGACCCTTACTGTTCTTGTCCTCTGGCTAATGAGGTCTGTCCTCTTGACATTTGCTCTTTAAGTCTGATTCTTGTGACAGAGTCTACTACTGCCTCTAGAAGTCATCTCTCTTTATCTCTCTTCCAGTAGTGGGGGCTCTTGAGAGCTTCCTGTTTTGTGAGCACACAGGTCGAGGTGGCGTTTCTTATCTTCTTTTTTAACTGGTGAGGCACCTGAACAAGATTAGAAGTGATGGACAAGCTTCTAAGTATGTCCGTGGAGACTGGGCTACTTTACACAGATGATATGTGCCTTTCATTGTGCAGGCCAGAAGCGAGGATGATGGAGGCCCCAGGAGCCTGTGCTGAAGACACAGAACAGTGCTGTCAGCTTCTCAGCTCTGCCTTGAATTCTGCATGCATCAGGAAGCGTCGTTACCTAAACCATGGTACTGGAGGCTTTTGCCCCTAAATAAGACATTTTGCCCAATCCCAGATTTCAATGAAATGCAATGCGTATTTCATGTGTATGCATAGATGTGGTGTATGTGCATATGTGGTGCACATGTATGTGTGTGTAGGAACCTTTGTATGTATATGGAGGTGGGAGGTTGATGCCAAGTGTCTTCCTCAGTTGCTATTCATTTTATGTATTTGGGGAAAGTCTCTCACTGGAACCCAGGGTTCACCAGTGGCATTAGTTTAGCTAGAACATCTTGCTTTGGAAAGCCTCTGCCTCTACATCCCCAGAGCTTGTATCATAGGTATTTATATATTATGTAAATGGGGATCTAAACTCCAGGACTCATGCAAATGCCTTCCCCACTGAGCCAGGTCCTCAGCCCAGACCCTGACTTTGAGATTCATTTAGAGTGTGATGCCTCCTTGGAGACAGTGATAGAGAGAAACAGGGACATGCAATTGGAGGAAGAGGGGAAGTAGACACGGCAGAGGGGGCTCTCACCATTGTTTACCAAGAGCCTGGTGTATGGAAACAGTCACATTTGCCTCCACATACAGCAAAGACATAAGGGGAACAGGTTTCCAGAAGCACAAGAGGAACAAATTTTAATACCACAGAAGAAAGCGATGTATCACCATTAGCCCACAGAGATTCTGGAATATTCTGAGATATATTGGATTTCTTGCCATGAGAGGGCAGTGGTGAGTTTCCTGAGCTAAGAGTAAGCAGCAAAACTGTACAAGAAAGATAGCCTGATTCTCTTTATTCCCTATAATACGTTTCTTTCCATCTACGAACCAAGTAGATATCTTTGCAAAGAGGAGTTATTCTCGGTTTTATTTAGTGTCATTCCAAACAGTAGGAGAGAAAATACACAAAAAAGTCTTCCAGAAGAGACTCTGGCTGACCCTATTTGGCAGGATATTGAAGCAGGTTTATTTATTATCTGGGGAAGAGGATAGGCACACTAAAAAGCCCTGCAGGTCTGTGATTCTGAAATATTAATTTCCCTCCAGCAACGTCTAAGCCTGATACTTAATGAAAAATGATGGCTAATACAGAAAGCTAGCCTAGCCAGTCCCCACTCCGCACAGGCCAGATGGCAATTTGACAGTAATCTGCGCAGGCCACGGGGGTAATCTCTGCTCATTCAGTATTTGCCACTCCACATCTGGAGTTCAGAACTTTCTGGCATCCTAGCTGGATGTAGACTCTAAAGTTCTGCCAAACTTGTTTCCCCAGTAAGAGTCACTCAGTCAGAGCTATGGAGAGGGGGTATGGGGCCTTTACAAAGCCAATGGAATCTGATGGAGAGAAATAACTAACATCTGAAAGGTGAGGGGACCATGTTACCTCCTGACCTCTAGATCATTCCCTTCTTCCCTCCAGGGTCAGATCATATCTAAAATCCTCAATTTAAGATAACACACTCCTTATACAACCTGAACAAGCCTAAAGCTACTGAAGTCTCAGGGTGTAGAAGCCAGAACATGCCTGGGGGATTCTGAACTCAAAGCTTCATGTTCGACAGAGGCAATACAGTCTTGAGAACAGTAAAACGAATTTTCCCTTATAGCAACAGAGCCATGAATGCACAGATCAGGACCTCTCTTGTTGTAAATCTTTTTTTTTTTTTAAATAATGGCCTTTGCTGTGACCTTTTCTATGTGTGGTCTTACTGGCCATCCCCCCACTTTCTTAGCTACCTCTCCCTCTCTAAAATCCCTTTCCCTAAAAAATCCCCTTTCTACTGTGTGTGTGTGTGTGTGTGTGTGTGTGTGTGTGTGTGTGTGTGGCATGTGAGTCTAGATGCTACTCCTGATTGAATGCATGCTATGCTTGTCTTACTGAGAATGGCTAAATTTTAACATGATCACCTCTTTCGTCAGCATATCTGAAAGTGACACAATTCCATACCTTTGTGGTCAAATGATACCTCATTGTGTATTGCCTTAGTTGCTTTTCTAGATGTTGTGACAAAGAGCAACTTAAAGGGGAAGGGTTTACTTTAGCTTACTCACTTGTTCAAAGTGACATAGGCAACCTTGATGAAAGGCATAGCACCAAGAGCCTAAAGCAAGTGGTCATATCTGCACTGTATCCAGTCTGACACAGGGAGCTATAACACCCACCCTACCCCCTAAGCTAAGGTAACAGTCTTGTTTTAACTCAGCCCAGGACACCAGCCCATGGAATGATACTGTCCACATGTAGGGTAGGTCTCCCATCTCTATTAACTGGACCTAGAAACTCTTTCACAAACATGTCATCTTGGCGATTCTAGATCCTGTCAAGCTGTCAATCAGCACAAGTCATAACAAGCCCACACCTTGTCAACTTGCAATGTAGACACCTTCCTTTAAAGTCATAATCTTTCATAGCTGCACAGACTCATTTTCTTTAACTATCGTTCTATAATGAGTTCCTATTAAGGCTGCTAAACTCTACCTGTTCTACTTGACGTGTGAACAGGAGACAATTCACAGGCAGCCAAAAGATGACCCCTTGTTGGGCACTTTGAGTGGTACTTATACTACATCAGATTGGTGACATCTACCTCATGAATTCAGGTAGATTCCAGGAAGCCACTTTCTAGGCCTCACACTTGCTTCCTCACAAGTGGTCACTGCTGGGCTTTGATTTGGGTTTAAAATAACTAAAGAAGGAAAGTAGATTTAAATGCTTATTCTTTGCCTAGCCTTTTAGCCAGTGCCTTCTTATTTGAGGAAAGGGGTTTTGATAAGCATGTTCAACTGTATTCACAGAACATGATCTCTTCATGTTACATAGGAAATGGGATGGGTGGGGGAGATATACCAGATAAATGATGTTCTATTCCCCAGGATCTACAGAGTCACCACTGCTGCTGCTAAGTTTGGACTTTGTCCCTAATTTTGTGATCCCTATTTTGACAGAACGGTAAAGGAACCACGTTGCTACTTTAACTATTCTACCTGCCCTTGGTCTTGTTAGTGTGTTATTTAGCCATATCTACAGCATGGGCATGACATTCAGCCTCACCAAGATAGTGCAAATTGCATCATTATCCTTGGTCATCACAGTTAAAGTTTCCTGACTTATCATCCTGGAATTGTAGAACTTTGTAGGTTAAGCTGATCATAATTCTATTTCCTCTTTTTCTCTTCCCCTCCTCCTTCTCCCCTCCTTTTCTTCTCTTCCTCTTCCTCTTCCTCTTCCCATCTTCCTTTTCCTTTTCTTCTTCCTCCTCCATTCCCTCCTCCTTCCCTCTACCCACACCTCTTTTCCTCCCTCTCTCCCTCTTCCTCCTCCTCCTTCTCCATCTTCATTCTTTTATTCTCGTGGATGGAATTAAGCACAATTAGGCTCAATCAGACACAGTTTTAAGACTCTAGAACACTCTGATGAGTCTCTTTTGTTGACATGCTGTCAGCATAACACCCAGTCCCAACAGGGCGCTGAGGAAGCTTAGGTTCAGGACACATTTTCTACCAGTGCAATCATGGTTTATGAGAGCCCCACTGTGTCACAGAGCTGTGGCTTTAGATAAGCCAGTACAGACACATTTCCGTCTTGGGAATGCAGGCAATTATAACCACAATACCAAAAGATGCCTTTCAAACCAGCAGCATTGTTAGTATAATTATTTAGTCAACAAAAAGAACTCTTCAAAGTCCTAGGCTTTCATAACCGGATATTATTAAATATGAATCCCAAAAGGACAAGTTCATAGAATAAGGAACAAAGTGTCCTATTAAAAATAGTAATTTGCTGACAGATTCAGCACACACATGATGCACAGCTTGTGAGCCAATCTTCCTTTGCCATTAGCAAGATCTTCGGTGAAAAGTTTAGAAATATTCTTTTCATAACTTTGAAAATATTAAAATGGAGCATCCATTTTCTATTACCCCAAACTAAAAGTAGTTCTATCCAATTGCCTTTACTTCCTATAAAGTTAAGCTTAAGATTCCTGAAAAATGGAGTGAAGTCTTCTCCCTGGTCCTATCTTCTCCAAGGAAAGAGTTCAGCTAAGATGCACAGAGAATCAAAGAAGTTTATTATCAAAACACAGCATATATCTCCAAGGCGAAATCAGACTGCACTGCTCTAAGGGGAGGGATAGCAACACAGTGTATGCACACTGTAGAATTTTATTACTAAGGGTGGTGGTGGATTCCTGAGAGTAAGATGAGCCTTTCCCCTCACTATTGGGGCAGGGGGTTTCATCTCTCTCTTAGAGTTGCTTCTTCCCATGATTGTCTAAAAAGCACACAGGAAAGAAGATCAAAATCATAGTGCAAATGATATGGTAGTGAAGCCAAGATCTTTGAGGACATGGGACCTTTATTAGTAGGTATGTAATGATTAGGAGCATACTCTCTGGGGGGAGGGTGTCCCTGATCCAGCAAGCAGAACTCAAAGTTGACCTCGAGAATTTTGAACTGTAAAGGGGCATTTGACTCTAAGAAGACATAGGTCCAAGCTACACCTGCAGTTTCCTTCCTTCYCTCATGTCTTACTTTCCTCCTTGACTAACCAGGACACACAGATGCCAAGATGAAGTTGCAGGGCTAGGGAGAAGGCTCAGTGGGTAAAAGTACTTGTCATGCAAGCATGAAGTTCTGGATCGAATGATCTATATGAAAGTTGGATGTATTATAGCACAGATACCCTTGATCCCTGCATTCCTACTAGAAGAGATGGAGAGACAAAGAGGACTACAGTAAACCTGGTATACACACCGAAAACAAGCAAGGAGCAACAGCTGACACTGTCCTCCATTCTCCAAAAACAGGATGTAAAACAGACATGCTTGCATTTACATGTATGAACTCTCAGATGCACATACATGATGTATATATAATGCACACACACACACCTTCCACATTCCTACACATGAATACACACACACACACACACACACACACACTCATAGGATGAAGCTGCAGTTTTCTTTCATTACTTCATATCTAACTTCTTGCCTAACTGGTTTCATTCTGCTTGAGGAATGTGGACTCATAATGTACTAAAGTCTGTAGTGGGGAGAGCTCTCTTTCTTTAGAAAGTTCTTTTGATTAAGGAAAGAGGCAGAGCCCATATCTTAGGTAGGTTTCTATTGCTGTGATAAAGACCTAACCAAAAACAACTTGGGGAGAATAGAGTTTATTTAAGCTTACAACTCTCAGGTCACATTATCACTAAAGGAAGTAGAGGCAGGGTCCTGTATGTACAAGCTGAAGCAGAGGCCACGGGGGAACAGTGCTTACTGGCTTGCTCTTCCTGGTTTGTTCAGCCTTCTTTCTTATATGTCCCAGGACCTCCTGTCTAAGGGTGTCACCATCCACAGTGACTGCTTACATCATTCCACACTCCAGATAATGCCTTGTAGACTTTACCTACAGGCCAGGCCTATGGAGACATTTTCTCAGTTGAGATTCCCTTTTTTAGATGACTCCAGCTTGTGTCAAGTTGACATAAAAACTAGCCACCACACACAATCTATGAACCCAGCATCCTTGCTCTGTATGTTGGCGGATGAACCAGGGCTGTTAAGCTGAGAAAGGGAGCCTGTTAGTATGAATAGCTACTAATCATATTGGCTGTAATTCGCCACAGAAATTATGTCTTACTTCATCTAAGTGGAATGTGATTACAGTCTTGTCTAGAAGGGACAGCTAGTACTTTAGCTGTAGAACCACTTGCAGCCGAATGCTGAGTTCTGAGAGAGATTCACTGGATGAGCCCACACGTGGCTACTTCAGTCTATTTACTCCTTTGTTTTCTAAGCCCCATGAGCAGCTTAGGTGCTGAAGACAGAAAACTCATCAGAAACTCTCATATCCTGCTTGATGGAACCATAAAGGCTTACCCAAGGGACATTAACATAAGGGACAAAAGGTTCTAGTATCCTAAGCCACTCTCATCCTCAGCAGAGGCAGAAGAGACATCTATGTGTGGCATTGTTATGATGAACCAACTCTCAGAAGTTCTGTCTGCTACACAATCACATCTGTAGATCTGAAATATATTTAGATGCCGGTGTCTCATTTTAGATGACACTTTGCAACCTCTGCTCTCTACACCTCCCTTTTTCTTGCTGCTGCCCACACTCACTTGTTTACTATCCCACGAGCATCTTTATTTCTCCACTTTGATGGGGTTGGGTACCTGAAAGCTGCCACATGTTCATCCAGTTTACCAGAGACTCCTGCACAAACATGCTTTTTGTGTGTGCAGGTCATGAGTAGGAAGTTACAATGCCATCCTAGAGCATTCAGGGAAAGATAGGGAGTTCTCTCATGAGCTTAGATGGGAGTCTCACTGCTCCAGTAAAAGACAGCTGGGCTCAGATCACTGTCCTCTCTGTAGTAGAGAGCTAGAAGTTGTAAACTGTAGTCCCAACACAAGTATTGGCCCATAGTTCAGAGTGACTGAAGTCTAAGGAGTATGTATTTCATGAGAGTCAAAGTCCTGGGACATAGCCTGATATTAGGTTGTTCAATTGTATGTTTTAGTCTCCTCCTCTAGAGACCATCTCCCCAACCCAATGTAAAACCACCAAAGTAAGGGGACTTTGTCTGACATTCTTCAGAGTACATAAAACTCCATTTTACAGTAAGACCAAATTGTCCTTAATTTCATTCTACATAGAAACTGACCTAAGGCAAACAGTATTAAAGTTAAAGGAAAGCTGCATACAGGAATTGATCAGCTGAACAGGGTCCAATTGACAGCTTCTAGTTTAATAGTCATTGTCTCTAAAAGTCATAAAGGTCTAAGTACAGGGACCTTCTTCCATTTGTCCATATCCCAGTAAGAGACAGCTTTGAGGATGGTGCTAAAGTTTAAATTCCCATTCTAGGATTGACCCTGTTTGTCACTCAGCTTGTGTTTCTGTCAAGCTGAGTTATAAAAGAAGAGAGACTGGATTGTGAGCATTGCACTCCCACGTGTGTGTGTGTGTGTGTGTGTGTGTGTGTGCACATTCGCACATGCATACCTGTGTATGTGTGGGTGCAAGTGTGTTAGAAAGAAAGAGACTGGATTGTGTGCATGTATTTGGGTGTGTGTGCACATGTGTGTTTATGTTTATGCATGAGTGTGTGTGTGTGTGTGTGTGTGTGTGTGTGTGTATGATGTGTCCCTTGTTAAGGGACTAAGGACTGATTTTGGCTAAGTCTTTGAAGCTGTAGCCAATAGGGCGAATCTAAGAGATAGTTTATTCTCCAAAGAAAGACAGGAAGCATACAAGGAAAGAAGGGTCCTGCAGCCTTCTCAAGTCATGGCCTATAAGGGCACACCTCTCTACCACAGAGCTCAGATTAAGCAGTCCTTATCACACACACACACACTATCCTAGACAGCCTATGAAGATGGGACCAGGACTAGATATAGTCTGAGAGTGGATCTTGTGACTGTCAATAAAAGCAAATCAATAGGGTGGACAAGCTTCCTGGTATTTGGTAGAGAATGAAGCTGCATGGATGTGCATGGTGGCTATAGCAACATAGTGTTATCAGGTGTCTGACTCAGTGTGGGATGAGATAAGGCTGAGTCTAACTGTCTGGGGTCTTGGATGTGGTCCAGAGAGGACTTGATCTTTTGTGTCCCACCCTCCCTTATCTGAATACTCAAGGCTTCTGCATGAASAAGTGTGATGATATACATGTATTAAAATAATATACATGTATTAAAATTGATTAAAGCCCCTTACTCTATAGACTAGCTAAAAATATTTTAAAACCTCAAAATGTCTACATATGGAGAGAACATTTTAAATAACCAATGGTACTTTAGAAACAGATGGTTATTATAGAAACAATAAAAGCCAAAAGAGTTCATAGCAATAAATAGCTGTGAAACATGAAGAGAAAAATGAGAATAAAGCCAATAGTCTACAATTCTAAGAAGCTCACCAAACTCAGGGCATGATGATTACAAAGAAAGCCACACCTAGGAACATCAAAGTCCAACTTCTGGGAAACAGAGAGGGACATGCTATTCTAAAAGCAGAAAAACAAAGCAATGCTATGCTACCTCTAGCACTGGAGTTATCTAATTCATCACCAGAAGCAAAAGAGGTTGGAGGCCTGGAAACAGCACTCAAACAGCTCAAAGGAAAAGAATTCTAGGCAGAACACCACACCCAGTGAAAACAGCCATTGTGTAGAAGGAAAGGGAGAGATGATGTTTCAAGTTAAGTAGAACTGTGGTGATTTACAGCCAGCAGATCAGCTTCTCGGGAGTCTCTAAAGTGTCACGATCAGACTGAGGAAGATGTTTGAGAAGTTGACAGTCAGGACTCCAGAAACAATGCAGAGCTTTGTAAATTACAGATATGGGTAAATGATGAAAGTCTAGAGATTGTCTCTGCTGTTAGAGACATGCTGAATTAATTATAGGATGCCTTCAACACTTGAGTGCTGCCCTCAGTGTCCTGTCCTAGGTAGTAAAGAAACTGTGACATTGACATTCCTAGTATTTGACAAGGACTGGTAAGCCATGAAGTAGATTACAGTAAGCTTAAAATGCATCTGGGATGACTACCAAAACTATGTCCATGGCAGACGGCCTGAACTAGTGACAACAGAAGAACAAAATTAGTTGAGCTTACAACTAATGTATCAGCAGGACATTAAGCAAAAATGGGCTSAGTGTTCCCATTAAAGGTCAAAGATTATCAGACTGACTATTAAAAGTAAAAGCAATTACATTGTGTCTATATTCAATGCCATTTAAAGACAATGGCAATCTAAAATAAAAGGAGGGATGATGAGAACCCCAACCAATATGCTATAAAAACACAAACCAGAATTACTATATGGACACAAACAAAATTGGATTTAAGTCAAGGGATACAAAAAATAACGATAAATGTATTGTTGTGAAAGAACTGTTGTTTTTTTTTTCTGCAAGATAAACTATAAATGCATGCATCTCTTTTAAAAGCTTTTAAAATATACCAGGCAAAACAGAAAGGCCTGTGGGAAAAATAGACCAATAGACAATACCTATCAGCAACTTTTATGGGCTTTTCTGTGTAACTCAAAGGACAACCAAATAAAAGCATCAGGAAAAGTACAGAACACGAACTTCATAGTTGCTCCAACTTAGCTAACATTGATAGGCCTCTGCAGCCGACTACTGCAAGATGCACATTCTTTTCAGGTTTAAGAGAGAGAAAGTTCAAGTTCACCAACAATTTCAAAAGGGGCCAATAATGCAAATGTAACTTTTAAACATTCCCCAGCATATTAAGATGGCTCAATGGGAGAGGAGGATTGCCACTAAGCTAGTGACCTGAGTTCAGTCCCTGGGACCCATGTGGTAGAAAGACAGAAATGACCATTTCAAGTTGTCATCAGACCTCCATGTCCATACCCCGCAACACACAAAATGAATAAGTAAATGCATTTATATTAAGTTTAAGAAAATTTCTATATCAGTGAATGTATGATCAGACCAGAATGGAAAAGAACTAAAACTCAACAGCTTATTGTTTAAAAGCTCACTATATTTGGGGAAACAGGACACAGGGAAATAGCCCAGAAGTTCAAAAGCTCAAAGAAACCACAGAGAAATGAAAATACATTCATAGTGAAATGGAAAGAAGACAGTCAAACAATGGTTAGTGAAAAGCACACCATCTGAAATCACTATACCAAATTTTGTGTATATATATGTGTGTGTGTGTGTGTGTGTGTGTGTGT
>BDUI01003665.1:86936-114771 GCA_002335545.1 Apodemus speciosus
CCCACCCCCTGCCTCCACATATATGCCCCTCCACCTAACACACACTCCCACCTGCCCCCCCTTGGTTTCCCTTTGTTGGGGCCTCTGTTGAGCCTTTACCTGACCAAGGACCACTCCTCCCACTGATGCCCAACAAGGCCTTTCCTGCCACACTTTTGGCTGGAACCATGTGGACCCCTTGGTTGATGGTTCAGTCCCTGGGAGTCTTGGGGMATCTGGGTGGCCGAAATCATTGCTCTTCCCATGGGGCTGTAAACCCATTCAGCTCCTCCGGACCACCCTCCAGCTCCTCCATTGGGATTCCCACGCCCAGTCCAATAGTTGGTTGCTAGCTCTGCCTCTGTATTTGTAAGGCTCTGGCAGGGCCCCTCCGGAGACAACCATGGCTGCTCCTTTTGGTATATGCTTCTTGTGGTAGTGTCGGGGTTTGCTAACTGTTTATAGGATGAATCCCCAGGTAGGACAGTCTCTGGGTGGCTTTTACTTCAGTCTCTGCTCCACACTTTGTCTCCCTTATTGCTCCTGTGAGTATGTTGTTCCCTTTCTCAGAGGAACCAAGGCACCCTCCTTCTTCTTGAGTTTCCTGTGCTGGGTGAAGGGAATGTGATCAAGTCTGCCTTCACTCCACATAGGCCACTAACCACAGACCAATGAAAACACCCCACCAGTATGTACTGGGGTTACAGGAGCAGGGGTGTGATGGAGCCTGTCGGATGTGTGACGCAGACCACTAAAGGAGAAATGTTTTCCTATAGGTTCATGTGTTTATATATTTGATCTGAGGTTGGTGTGCTATTTGGAGAGGTTGTGAGAGCTTTACCGAGTGGACCCTTGATAGAGGAAGTATACCACTGGGGTAGACTTTTAGGATTTAGATCCTTTCCCCCTTTCCTTTTCTTCCCCCTCTCTTCGCCCCTCCCTCCCCCGCTTCTTGTGAGTGGATTAAGTGCTATCAGCCAGCAAGCTGCCACAATGCTTTCCCCTCCCTATTGTCCTGCCTCCCTCACCAGGATGGCCCATACCCTTCTTAAAACATAGCCTCTCTGGCTTCAGTTGCTTTGCTCAAGGCATTTTATCACAATAGAAATGTAACCAATCCAATGAAGGGGGGCTTACCTCTAGGCTGACTCAAAGGAAGCTGAGCTACTGGAAGAACCATCCCACTCAAACTGAGCCCCTGCAGCTCTGGTACCCAACTCGCAGGTAGTTACACCAGCGCTTGTTTCACCTGGTTGGTTGTGGGTGGATCGAACCTTGTTACTTTCTACCCTTCCCAAGCCTTCTAAATGTAGTTGTTTCTTGAATTTTAAGAGCCTCCCTCTAGGAGGGAATGYTGCAAATCTGAGGAAATAGCACAGAACACGGAAAAAAAACAAAGACATTACCCAATGACCACCCCCAGCCTCATCGTTGCTGTGCTTTGAAGTCCCTGTGCTACAGTATCCAATGTCACTGTCTGCACAAGCCCCATACTGGGCTACGGATGTGAGAATCAAAGGCATCAGATGAGCTCAGAGAAAGCATGTACTTTGGGGTTAGCCCCGTTCTGTCTTCCAGGACTGCTTGGAAGATGCCCCAAGGGAGGCCAGGCTTGCACTAGATTGTCACTAAGAAGCCCAGTTATCTCCAAATGAACTGTAAGTTTGAACCATGAGCACTGAGATTAGCTGGACTTTCTGATCATTCTTTAGGCATGTCTCCACATAGAATATCTTGATCATTGAGAACAGAAGGAAAGTGGAGGCTGTCTCTAAACTAAACATCTAGAAAATGAAGACTTGAGAGTTCAAGTCAATCTGATATAGAGAAATTTGTTGGTGTAGTGTACATTTAAACACTGGACACAGGGCTGGAGAGATGGCTCAGCGGGTAAGAGCACTGACTGCTCTTCCAGAGGTCCTGAGTTCAATTCCCAGCAACCACATGGTGGCTCACAACCATCTGTAATGGGATCCAATGTCCTCTTCTGGTGTGTCTGAAGACAGCTACAGTGTACTCATATGAATAAAAATAAGTAAATAAACACTGGACACAAATCCCTATTCAATTACAGGTTTCCAAACGGTTCCACTAACAGTAAAAGTCCAAGTCCCTAAGTCTCTCCAACCCTTACCCTTAGAAAGTTTTATTTGGACAGTGACATATGTAGTTGATTTCAACAGAAGGGGCTGAGGCAGAAATGAGAAAATTTTGTCTCACATATATCATGACAATTACATCTCTAACTGGGCCATGCAATTGTTCTGCCCTGAGACCTGGAGGGACCTGGAATGATCTTCAAAGGTCCCAGATACATAAATACCGACATCTTTACAGATGTATTTCAGTTCGGCTGAAAATGACCAGGGTTTGTGCGGCGTGGTGTGGGCAGTCTGGATTGATGCACTCCTTTTCAGGCGACATTATTACACCATGCTTATGCCTCAGAGGTTTACGGGAGACCGCAGTAGCTGCAGCAACTTAAAGTGAGGAAGCAGGAGGGAGCCATCCAATAACATAACGGGCAGGGGAAATTAATCTAAATGTTAATGCTCCAACATCTCAGACTCCTTTGGGCCTGAATTTGAAAGAACTGTAGCAGGGCACAATATCAGAAAGGATGTCTGAACCAAGGGCACCCTGCGGATGTAGTGGGGATCTCTCACAATGGAATAGAATCCAATTAGAGCCCAACCAGAAACTCTCTCTCTCTCTCTCTCTCTCTCTCTCTCTCTCTCTCTCTCTCTCTCTCTCTCNCTCTCTCTCTCTCTCTCTCTCTCTCTCTCTCTCTTTCTCTCTCTCTCTCTCCTGGTACCTATGCCCACACTTCAGCAGGTACCCCTTGACTGCAGCTGTATTCATGAGCAAATCTATCCTTCCATCGAAACAATGATCTCCTGGACGTTGCAAGTCACCGGAAAGTTAAATACATTTGAAAATGCATGGCTTTGATAGGATTTTTATCATCTGTAATCAGGTACTGCCCCTCCCTTTCACCATTTCGTATTTCCAAAAACTATGCATGTGTCATAGTAAGGTTTTCTGTTGCCATGATAAAACACTGTGGAGGAAGCTTACACTTCCACATCACAGTCCATCCCACTAAGGGAAGCCAGGGAAGGAATTCAAGCGGAAACCTGGAGGAAGTAACTGACACAGATGCCATGGACGACTGCTACCTACTGCCTTGCTCCGCACGGCTTTCATTTACAGGCTAAGTGGCTACCCATACCTAATAAGTCAGTTAATGAACTAATAGTGATAGGTGGAGAGTGGAGATTTATTCTAACAGTTTCGGCATGCTTATGACTGATCGTCCAGGATATGCCCTCCTTCAAACACCTCCCACCCACCCCCTGCCCCACCCCCATGTGCTGTTTACAAACTCACCCAGATCTCAACTAAGAGACAGTATTAATGATTTCCCTGGGTGGCTTCTGCTTCTCCATCTACTCCACAAGAAAAGATACTGTTCTCTTTGTGCCTCTTGTGGCAGTACAAATGTAATCTCATGTGCAGGCGTAAGTGCACAGCGATACACATGCACACATGTGTCAAAACCAGAGGTTGGCATCAGGTGTCACTGTCCATCTCGTGTTGAGGCTGGACCTCTCACTTGAAGCAAGAACTAGCCAATTTGGCTGATCTGGCTAGCCAGCTTGCCCCATGGAACAATTCAAGCAGCAGAGAAGCTCCTAAATGGAAACTCGTTCCAGAAGAAATCTTTAGCCTGGCCTTAGCACAAGGAATGACAGTTTTCTATGAGCACTATCAATGACCATAAAACTGGTGACTTAACACAGAAAACTTATTACAGATGATTACACCCAAAGTCAAAATGGTTCCCACCAGGCACCATGTCGTATCTTGAAGCTCCAAATTGGAAGCTCTTCCAGGTGTCTCGTGGTGATTCATGGCCACAAGTCCTCTGCTTAATCCTACCTGAGACTCCATGTCCCTGGTCACGTGCCTTATCATAGCTTTTCCCAGCCACAGTCAGAAAGATTTTTATCTTTTAGGACTCGGGGAATTAGATCAGGCACATCCACATAGTCCAATAAGCTGCCTGGCCTAGGTTCCTAAACTGACTCAGCTGAAAGACTGAGCCCGGTAACATATTTACTACTTTTGAGACTTTGGATGAAAGCACAGGAGAGCACAATTCTGCTACCACATGGAATGCTCATACTTTTCTTGTCCAAGACCAACCCAGTGGCATGATGTACTCCACATGCCAAGCATCACCAGACATAAACATGATCATCTCCTCAGAGTTCCCTAAGTCTAGACCAGAGGAAAGGGAAGAAACCCATCTTCCACAAAGGCTTTTTTTTTAATCAAAGCTATTTTTTCTCTGTTTTATGTATGGCACAATCCCTTCATAGAGTGATGTTTCTTGTTATTCTTATGTAATATGTCTATGAAATATATACAAGAGATGTATTTTACAGGTATAGATACACAATTAAAGCTAGAACAGAGGCTAGGTGGATCAAGTTAGTTTAGGTAGAATAATATTACAAATATKTTTGCATGTATGTATGTGTGTGTGTGCTCACACACACATACATACATGCATGTGCACAAGTATACATGCACATGCAGGAGCATGTATGGAAACCAGACGTTCATGTTAGGTCTCTCCCTCTGCTGCTCTCCACATTACATATCGAGACAAGGGCTCTCACTTGTACTGAGCTGGCCTAATTTATTTAATATGGCTAGCCAGCTTGCTATAGGAGTCCCCTGTCTCTGCACCTCCAAGTGCTGGGATTACAGGTGAGCTCTTAAGCACATCAGCATTTATATAGGTGCTGGGGGTCCAAACTGAAGCCCTCAGTCCCTTTTTTTGGCAGAAGCCTCATCAACAGAGCCATCTCCCTAGCCCAACATCAAGGATTTTGACGCAGTAGCTTGATGGATAGAAATACTTAACTGCACACAAATTAAATTTGTCATGTATACTTCACTTCAAATCAGTCTTACAGGAGATGTGAAGTTGATCACTCAGAAAAATGCTCGTCCTTAAACAGCTAAGTAACATGATATGGCTTTTTAAAAAATGAACTGATAACTCAAGTTCCCGAGGGCAGAAATGTCAGGCCCACAAGGCACACAGCCCTTCCCATTCCTAAGCTGCCCTGGGCACTGTCACCAGTGTAATGAAGGAAAGTCATGATCTCTTTAACTAGGGGCGAAAACACGCTGTGTCCTTGCACCCTCCCCTAGGCAAACCCCTTTGCACAAAGATCCTTGTCCATGCTGGGAGGGAGAGGGCAGCCATCCCCTGTACCCCTTAAGGGGGTCTCCCTTCCTTCTTAAAACCACCAGGTTCATCTACCCCTCTCCTTCTTCCTATCAAAGTAACTGAATATCTTTATCTCAGAAAAATGCCACCAGGCACAGTAATCTTTCTAATTAAACATAGTATTCAGGGTATGTGTAGTTATTCCTACATTGTACACCCATGACTTTAGTGTAAGCCCTTCAGGATGTCTAACCAATGTATCCAAGAGCCTACTAAATATCCAATCCCACAAGAATCATCATTACTGTGATTGCAATCCATACATCCATATCCGTGTCTATATTTGTCTATCGCTTTAGCTCTATCTGGAGGGAGGGCAGGGGGTACTCACGATTGAGCCTCTAGAGATTTAAAGTAAGAATTGTCTGACATTGTTGTATAGGTTTTCCTCCCACGTTGAAATATTTCCAGCCTAGAGGAAAGCTGTTAAGATGATAAAAGTGAGTAAACTGGAAAATCTCAAGACTTTAGTCCCTCGTTCCAAAGGGGTAGGCTGGGGAGTCGCACTTTTCAGCATCCATTCTGAGAATCATGGTGACAGAATTTTAAGGCAGTAAAGAAGAGAGGGAAAGGAAAATATATGCATTTGAGACTTGGACTCTTACAGGAACAGAGGCAGGGGCATATCGCCAATGAGACCTTTCAGAATAAATGGAAAATGAGCTGTTTCCCTCAGGTACCAGGAAGTCAGCTGAGCTCTGGCTCTTTCTCTCCATAGTGACTCTCTCATTTTCTTCACTTGTAAATGTTGTGCAATCCTTAGAACAGGAATTAAGTGTCTAGCTAAGATCAGCCTTCAAAACTCACAGCAGGCTTTCTGCCCTAGAGAGAGAGAGAGAGAGAGAGAGAGAGAGAGAGAGAGAGAGACATTCAGGGAAGATCTCTTTGTGAACCGGGGGTGGGGGGGGGGGGGGGGGGGGCGCGATCAGCTTCCCATCCATCCTGAGCTGGGCTTGCACAAATCTCATAAGTGGCTGCTGTCTCTGCAGCCTCTCTACTCTACCTCTCCATGCACAGATACAGGAGGCACGGCTACAGTAGACCTTTCTGTAAAAGTTCTGATTAGAATGTGCCTGCGTCGCTCTGTTCTGAGCATACAAGAAATTGCTCCTCGAAGCAATTTAAAGAACAAAAGAAGTCAGAGCCTTGCTGATGCCTGGCTTTAAACCTCATCTAATCTGCTTTTAATCTTTATAGTTTTTAAACTCCAGGTTGTGAAGCCTTTAACACTCTGTGTTCTCCATGGATTCCTTTTCTTCCTGGGTACAGTTTCTGAGAGGCAAATAGCTTGAGTATCATAAAGGCAGAGCAGATCACAGCCTCAGCTGCCTTCTTCTTCTCCTGGGCCTTAGGCTACACCATTGAATGGCTCTATCCAGCACATTTGAAAATGCTCTTATTTATATTGACATTTATGAATGGTCTGTCTCTTTTCTTGAAGATGGAAGAGAACCACCAATTTAGGAAGCACCCGGCTTGACAGATAAATATTCTTTACACTAACTAGTATTAGTAATGACTAACCCTAAGTAGACATTTCCATCCCTTTAAGTTTCTGACTTTCCACTAATTTTTCCATTAAATAAAATACCACAGGGTTTGGGAAATGGATATCTCCTCAGTAGATTTAAGGGAATTTATTGATGTCTTATATTTTTATTAGAATAGCATGATAACAACATTGGTATCTTCATCTAACAACACAGATGCACACTATGTAGAATATGTTATAGAGTGCAGTAAATAACCTTAACTGGATTCATCTTCCTATAGTTTGGGACAAACTGTGAATGTCTACTCCCCCAATGGCTTTGGAGACTTGCTTCTCTAGGAATAACAACTTGGGGATACACAGCAAAAGACAAAAGGAAAGGTTTTTACTGTACTCTGCTAAGTAAGGCATTTAGGGTGGGATGATTCCTTGAAGAAGCACGTTTGCTTAAAAAAAAAAAAAGGTTGATTCCAAGTCTTTTCATCCATACTGTCTGGGCAATATCAGCATCAGGTTCTTCTTTGCCCATTTTCCCAAATATCTTTGTTGAGCATCTTCCCTCATGTTAACAAGTGACCAGGGTGGTAGTTCACAGCAGGGAAGTCAATTGCAGAAACATCAATAATCTGTAAACACACACACACACACACACACACACACACACAGAGAGAGAGAGAGAGAGAGAGAGAGAGAGAGAGAGAGAGAACAAGACTCCCTCTCTATGTCTCTTCTAGCCTAGCAATGGATGATGTCTTTTACTTTTCCAAGATGAGTGAGTTCCAAGTTTCATAGACTTCTGTTCACCTGCCAACCACAAAGCAAGTAGGATAGAGATACCAGCCTCCTTATACACAGTAGCATACTGGTCTGCAGGAATAGCTCACTGCCTGAGCACTCAGACTCCCCTATCTCTTTCCATCAGCTCAGTTCAGTTTTCTAACGATCTCTCTGATTGTGTGAGCTGTTGATTTCCAATATCCTATCCACACTACACCTTTCATGCCCCTCCTATTCTGACACTCTATTTAATTAACCCTTGCTTCTTTTTTCATCAACCTCAGCTTCTTTAGAGCCTACTGGCTCTGGTGCCAGCCCCTTTCTGGTATTCTCTACCTAGGCCTTCTCCAACATTGCTGCAGAGATCTCTAGGTCTTCTGGCAAGGCAGAAAAGCATGCCATGTGCGTTGCTATCTTTTGGTTCAGAGTTGAAAATAATTCCCCAGAGGAGCTGGCAAGAACCTAACTCCTTTTATATGATATAGGCTAATTGGATGAGTCCTCAGACTTTAAATCTAATTGCAAGCATTTTTCAGCTCCAAAACCTCACATCCTGCTCCTTGGTTATTTTATTCTTCAACCACAGCCAAAAAAAATGGATGTTTTATAAATCTATTTCATGGGATAATTAGATTAGAGGTATCTCCATTAGTGAGAAATGGAAGCCATCATAATTGAATGCAACTCAAGTTGTGTTTCATTACTGAGTTTCCATTCACCCTTAGAAGCCAGGTGTCGGATCTTCATAAGTCTATGATGTTGATCAATCCTCTCATCTCTTGATACCTCTAAGTCCTGAGCCAACACCAGGAATTCCACTATCCAATGGAATTCAATCCTCTTGTCAGTGAGCCCTGAGAACAGCACCTACTATTCTTTTTGTATGATCTGGAGATGCTACTGGGTGTTTAATACTCAGCTACCATGCATCCAGCTTCCAAGCATCCACCTCCAGGATATAGAGGCTCCATCAAAGGCACTGTTAAGCCCTTGAATCACCCAAGCTGTCTGATCGCTTCCCATCTTCCCTACACTGACAGAAGATGTTGCCAATCAATCAACATCAACAAGTAACAGCCTTAGGTGAGGTAATCCCACTTCCCCCAAGGCTCCCGGCTGTTCAAACAGCCATGGAGCAAAGTTGGTGTGTGCTTCCAGATACAAGGTAGTTCAAAAACAAATAAGTCTCTGACTAGCTCACCTTCACAAGAAAGTTGCCATCATCCCTGTCCTACATCAGATCTTACTAGTTATCCAAATCTGAAGGGCACACATGATTATTAAAAGGTCCTAATGCCCCTCTACTGAACAAATCTCACTGCAGATTCAGTCTATTCCCTGTGGCTTGGACCTCACTTCCCCTCGCTTGCCCCAAGATGGAAGGCTTTGCAAGCTCTCTGCTCAAAAGAGCCCAAGACAGAATGGGCCTCTGATCTCCCAGAGCTCAGGAGAGGGAACTGCCTAAAGTTCTGTGTCACTCTCAGTTTGTGTATCCTCTACATCCTGACTATTAGGAGGAAGTAGAACTGTGAACTTCCTGATGATTCACAGGGAGGAGGAGGCCTGTGGTTCCACAGAGTGAATCACAGGAGACTGTAGAATGGCTTTCAAACCACACTGTCTAGAAGAATCTCCCAGGAGCAGATAAACCAGATTTGAATATCAACTCTACGGTGGAGGAAGGTTTACCCATTTTAAGGTAGATTTCTGTTCCCAAGGCGATGGTCTCCTGGCTGCATGGTTGATATCATGTTGACAAAGAACTATAAGGAAGCAAAGTCTCCCTGATGGAGAGAACTACTGAACATGCAAAGCTTCTAAATATCTGTCATATGCAAGCAAAAATTTGAGGATTTTGTTCCAGGTTAGTTCATGGAGTCTGGATGGTGCCTGAGTTTGCATTTTAATAGCTACCAGGTGATACCTGTGTTTCTAGCTCCAGGGCTATGCTTTAGGGCCAAAACTCCAGAGTGCTTTCTCTCACGTGCTTCATGTCCTCTGAGCCCACCCAGCAGATGCTGATTTGGAACATCTGGGTTGGGGTTAAAACATCTGTTTTACAAGTTTTAAGTATTTCTTATGAATGAGATGACTGTGATCTCATGCTGAACCCCCCAGGGCCAGAGTTCAGATACTCTAGGAAGAGCTTAGAATCTTTTGGAATTTTACCCCAAGTTGGGGCCGCAGCTGAGAGAAGAAGATACTGTATCTGTACTGTGTGCACTTGCTGGTCTGTGAATGGGAAGGAAGGCAGGAGAAAGAGACTGGGGATGCCTGAGGTAGACAGGGAGTGACTTCAGGCAGGCAGGGCTTTCTCAGAGGCTCACATAGGAGACACAGTAGGACAGGAGATTTATGATGTAAGGGTCAATAGGAAGGTCTTCCAAAATGAAAAAGTCTCTAGTCTTTCTTTTCTCTGTAGATCAATGAACTTAAAACTCAATGAGAGACAGAGGCAAAAAGAGAGAAATATACACATAACACCAAGAAAAACATTTGTATCGATTGGTATTGGGTGTAGATTCATAAGAAGACATTCTGAATCTTTCACTATGGGAATGGAGTTCATAACTGTCAAAGAATGAATATTGATTTGCTGCACTAAAATGTCTTTGGGTTAGAGTTGAGCTGACTCACATGCAACATAACAATCGAAGAGGAGATGGGAGAGAGCCAGAGAAAACCCAGTTTTCCCTGTGTAACCCGATTCATTTATGAAGACATACCTTGAACCTCTGTAGACCCAGAAGCCAGGGTGGGGATGGGGGTGGGACACCATGTATAAACCCATCACTGTGCTGGATGCTTTGCTGACATTATCTRATTTAAAACAACTCCAGGCACGGCAGGTGTTATTGCTTTCATTTTTCAGAGAAAGCCAGCAGATCTTGGAGAGTTTAAGCATGCTTTCATTTCACATGGTTAACAAGAGGGAAATCCAATGTCCTCCATGATCTCTACCTGTACTTGATGACATGTCTCTGATTAATGGTATATCACTTTAGCCATTCTGATGGCTCAGTTCCCTGTAGAACTGAGGGAAGAAGACACCATAACTCCAGGAGCCTCCTAATTACAGTCAGTCCCCCAGCTTTGCTCTGGGGACATCTGCTCCCCACAGAAGCATATGCTAGGTCTTCGGAAAATGTAAACATGATCAAGTGACAGAAACACCTATTTTCCTTTCCCCAGCCCCTACCTACCTCATACCTAAAGTGCTCAAAGGGCTAAGTATCCTAAGTGGATAGAGTACTTGCCAGACGCAAGCATGAGAACCTAAACTTAGATCTTCAGGTCCTACACAGAGCTAGATATGATTACGGGCTTCTATGATAACAGCATTCCTTCCTACCACAAAAATGTAAACCAGACAGGCGTATCTCTAGAAGTTCATAGGCCAGCAAGCCTGGCATATGCAGGCCAAGATTGTTCTGTGACCTCCACACTTACACCATGGCATACATGTTTCTGCATAGAAACATACACACATACATACATACACACACACAAACATACATACATACACTCATATACATATACACTTATATGAATAAAAGCATACATACACTACAAACATACACTCACAGATACACACATGGGATAATGGAGTATTCAGTTATAGTAACAAAACTTACTAGAATAAGTTAATCGTATTACTACTACTACCACTACCACTACCACTACCACCACCACCAACACCAACACCACCACCACCACCACCACCACCACCACCACCACCACCACNTGCTGCTACTACTACTACTACTACTACTACTACTACTACTACTACTACTACTACTACTATTACTACTACAATTCTACTACTATGAACTAGGTAGTATTTGTAAATAACCTCTTTGGAGTTGCCTGCCTCAGAGAGATGATATATTTGCTCTGTATTAAGTAGCCTAGCATAGTAAATGGCTGTATTATTCTTTAATTAAGATAAGTTTAAATGAGGCTTAAAAACCCACTTGCCAAGGTAGAGAAAAGTCTAAAAAGCATTCTCATTTTGGAGTGCCTCCCTGAAGTTACAGGATTGACTAAAGTTCTGAGAATAGAGAAAGTTAATTTACACGGTACCAGGGAAAAGACAGGTCTCCAGTTCTCCATCCTTTACAGCAACCATGAAATTGTTCATTGATTCATTTAACAGTCTGGTTGGATCCAAAGGGATTTTGATAAGTTTAAAAAAAATGGCCAGGCCCAAATAGCTATGATTGTATGATTTCATTCACTGGGACAGCCTATAAAAGATAACATTGTAACCATTGAGAACACAGTAGGTAGGTCTTCCCAGATAGGAACAAAATGGATTGGAAAAGCAAAGTGTACATTGATATAGAATCCACCAATGTACTATTTCTATCTTGAAATAGTTGGATAATATTGTCCTATTTTAATTTGAACTAAATGACTATTTTTTGGAGGAAAGTTTAAGATGATAAGTGTTAGCATTCTGTCTAAACTCCACCCCACAGTTACCTGGCCACAGCCGGGTAGGCCTGACCCGCTATAAAAGGGGCTTCTTGCCCCTCCTCCCTCTCTTATTCCTGCTTCCCTGCTTGCTTCTCTCTTGCTCTCTTAGGCTCTTCCCCCCCCCCCTTCTCTCCACGTAGTCATGGCCGCCTCTACTTCTCTACTTTCACCCTCTCTCTGCCTTTCTCTGCCTCTACTACCCTCTTAACTCCCCTCCCCATACCCCGAATAAACTCTATTCTATACTATACTGTCACGTGGCTGGTCCCTCAAGGGGAAGGGATGCCTTGGCATGGACCTGCTGAGGCACTACCTTTCCCCACAGCCCCACAGAACATATCTTAGATATCTTTCTCTTTTTATAAATTCATCAATAAGAACATCTGATAAGGTGTCAGAGGGAGAGACAAACAATTCCTTGGATCTGTTGAGAACTGTAGAATAACAGTTATGACACAGAGAAGATCACTAGCACATGAGTTACAAAGTATTCAAAAAGCAATGAGAATTCTGGGGAATCCAAGATGAAATAGAAGCTGTGAAAAGGAATCTAACATCTGTAAAATTCTGACATAATTGCTTTCTAGAGAACAGGTAAGAGGAGATGACCCAAGCCACACTGCAAGTGGTGTTTAGATGAGATTCAAAGAGGAGAGAGGAGGAAGTGACAGAGGTGTTATACTTCAGTTGTTAAAGCTTTTTATCATGAGGTCACAGGTCAGCAATTCTGCAGATGCTTTGTGAGGAGGCTGAGGTGAGACAGATCAGTAAATAGATGGTTTCAAGACTCAGTCTTCTAAGCACTGAAGGCTCCAGTAGGTTGAGCATTGGAAGCATCAACATCTATCTATGTAAGCATAGATATGTTACGATGTAGATTCTTAAATGTAGAATTCCAAATGCAGTCAGAGATATGCAAACCCAGAAGCAATGGCACATAACTGTCAATGTGTAGGTTATCATACACACATATGGTTGGATAAGAAAGACCACTATAGACACATGTATTTGAATGCTTGGCCCATAGGGAGTGACACTATTAAAAGATGTGGCTTTGTTAGAGTAGGTGTGGCCTTATTGGAAGAAATGTTTCACTGTAGGGGCAGGTTTTGAAGTCTCATATGTTCAAGCTATGTCCAGTGTGGGACACAGTCTCCTTCTGATGCCTGCAGAACCGGACGATGTTTCTCCAGAACCATGTCTGGCTGTATGTCACTATGCTTTCACTTCGATGATAATGAACTAAACCTCTGGAGCTATTAGCCAGCTTCAAGGAAATGTTGTCCTTTATAAGAGTTGCCATAGCCATGGCGCCTTTTCACATCAATAAAACCCTAACCAAGATATCTTTCTTCTAGAATCTAGAGCTTTTTGCTGGAAGAACCCCAAAGCAATGCCTCTTCAGAACCAAGGATCACTTCCAGTGCCTGGATCTTGATTTCAGAATACTATTCTATGATTAAAAAAAAAAAGGAAGGTGGGCTCCATTGGGACATGCCCGGCCCTAGGACTCTGGCAGGAAAAGCTCAAGTTAATTGGAGAGCTCCAGGGATTATGGGGAAGTTAGGAAGTTTCTGAAGAGAACTGAATGGGAGGTATCTGAGGAGTACAAGGGTTAAACTGGTAGCGCTTCCAGTGACCAAGGTTGAGTAACCTAAGCAAAAACATAACAGCAGTATTTGTGGTTCCATTACAGACTGAGGACTAAACACAACTGAGAACACCCAAACATATTTATTTTAATAAATGGCTAGATAGATAGATAGACAGACAGACAGACAGACAGACAGACAGACAGACAGACAGACAGAAAATCAAAATGCAGAATAATTTTGTATATATGCAGAACACCCTCCCATGTGAAGGGCTAAGGAATTGGTTCCTACAGGTAGGAGAAGAGAATAATAGTGACTCAACCAGGTTATCAAGATTATCATTAGTAGGTGGCACTGTGTGATAAGGCCACTTCATCCCTGCCATCATTCACAACACCGATAGCTCTTGATTCATCCATACAAGGTCACTTTAAGGAACATTTTACGAAAGCCTAGCCAGTACTTCTCAAAACTCACTGTCATGAAAACTAGAGAGGGCTGAGTGGTGGAAACTGGAGGTGTCACCATTTAAGTGGTGCACCTAGATCGTTACTGGATCAGAAATGTCATTAATGGAAAGACTGGAGCAGTTCCGTGAGTGGTTTGGTTAATAAAGGGGGGGAGGGGACGAGGAGGCTTATACACTTCAGGAAAACAGAGAGAGTTCTCAAAGGCCTTTGGTCCGTGCTGACAGCTGCCCCACACTTCCTGTTCATGTCTATCTGATTTATTCAAAGGCAGACGCTTTCTTTGCTCAATGGCACACACGCACAAGGTTTATAGTGGTCATCAGACACCCCTACACTTGCTCAGCTGTACCCTCCGCTGAGATGCCACCTATATGATGGTACTGAGCAATAAGACGTAGTGGCTCAATTTTGACATATGCTCCCGCAATGCCACCATCCCATCCCCAGGGGAACTAAACCCCTTTCCTTTGAGTTTAGTCAGCTGTACTCTTGGTTGTCCAATTTCCATCCCAACCCTGAAAACTGGAAAGTTCTTTCGAAACTTGACACAAAGAAAGAGGAAACCTCAAGGCTTCCAATAGAGCTCACCTGCTTATACTGTTTCTTAGGATTCTTCATCTGTCTACTGTAGCAAGAGGCTCCTTATAGAATAAAGTTTCAAGATACTAGCTTGACACTCTTTCTGACCTACTACACTGCTGCACATCACGCCATACTTGTTTCTGTCTCACAGTGTGGTTTCCTTCAACTAAAGAATGATGTCTTCTTTTTCCTCATGAATGCGGGTCCTGGCAAGAGACACAGACTTGGTTAGCCTGATATGTAAATGTGATCCTGAGGGACCCCAGAACATCAGCTGTCCTGTCTGGCTCTGGCAACAGAGCCACATAGGATAGAAACACCTGGAAAATACTGAGAGTCACTGATTCCCATTTGAATTTGTAAGTCCCCTGAAATTGTTCATGGAGCAGAGACTCGGGTCGTGGATGTCCTCTTGACTGGCAGTGTGTGTGTGCATGTGCATGTGCATGTGTGTGCGTGCATACGTGTGTGCGGCAGTGTGTGTGTGTGCATGTGCGTGTGCATGTGTGTGTGTGTGTGTGTGTGTGTGTGTGTGTAGTCACTCCCCCCAAGATTGCTTAGATCAGGATCATGGGGTTCTATATCCTTTCTTTATGGACAACCATCATCTCCCACAGTTAATTTCTGCTCAGCATCCCTGCACACAGGCTTCCCTGGCTGCTTCCTAGACCCATTTCAATAACGTTTTGCTAAGTGTTATCGCCCTTGAGAAGGAAACTGTGTGGAATTGTTATGGGTAAGGAGGTGGGGAGGATCAAAGGGGAGCTCTGACAGGGGAAAAGTATGATCAGAATATATATTTCATGAAAACATTTTCCCTGCTGAAAAAACAAAAAGGAGTTCTTTCCCTGGAAACCTCGAATGCCTGAGCTGGAGCCCCCTGCAGGTTTTCTTGCATCTGATGGCTAAGGGTTCTCACTGGAGCAGGGTTGCAGTATAAACCGGAGAGCTGCTAATCTCGGTGCAGACAGCAGCTAAGGCATTCAAGTTGAACAGTACGCTTAATGTAATTTAGTGTGTTTGGCCAGTATGTCAGTTTACCCCTGGGTTAACAGGGAAACATGAGGAAGGAAGCTAATTGTTCCATTGCTGCTGCTGTGTGATGGGCCAGTGGCCCCAAGCAGTCACTGTTCTTATTAGATGGGTTCTGCTGGGCAAACACTGTCTCCTCGTTGCTTAGGTTCCACTTATTTTGTTCAGTAAACATGTTTACCAGACATGTGGCCTTGTTGTTAGACAAACATTAGAAAGACAGTTACAGGAGGAGATGCTGTGATGGGTGAGATGGAGCTTCACAGCGTGGAGCCATCCTTAGGAAAGAGTGGAAAGGCAGGACAGCTAAGTGAAGTGCATCCTGGAGCCTTACATTACAGCTTTGGTGAGCTGACAGGGCATTCTCAAGCCAGAGTCGGCACCACAGATGGCTCCTGCCTCTCACTGCAAAGGGCCAACTTTGGTGTCCCTGCTGGGCATCCCTGCTTGCAAGACCACCAAGCAAGCATAAGCTAATTGCAAATGATAGCAGATTGAACCTGGTATGAAGTCACCAGTGTCCCCATTACCGATCTGAAGACCAGGTTCCCCCACCTAACACAGCCATGTGGCCTGGCATGTGTCTGTCATAGACCCTGTTTCTTGACAGTCCTGAATTTTTCTACAGTTGATAGCAGCCTATTAGTTTGTGCATTATCTTCTCCATTCCCAACCTCTTTTTACAAATTTAAGACTGTTGCGCTGTAGATACCTGCATGAGACCGAATAGACTCAGTCCACGACTCGTCATGGACAAGGGAGGGGCTTGTGAAGTTCACCCTTCTCTGAAGAGTTATTGATGGTTTTTGGTTGCTAGGAGACTGGAAGTCATTTTCTTCAGTTGTGTGGCCATTGGTTAGTTACCTGGTACTCCAACCCATACTAAGCCACCTTGATTAAATGGAAAGAAAAATGGAAAGATGGGAGGCAGGGCTAATTGGGAAGAAGGAGTTTCAGTGGGGTTGGTGAAGAGAGAGAGCACAAGGGAGTAAATATGGTCACAAGGCATTGTATATATGCAGGTAAATGTCAAAAAGGATTTAATATGAAATATGATTTTTAAATGAGAAAATAGAATTTAAGAATGTTGAAGGGATCTGTGTGACCTTGTACAAGTTTTTCTCTTCATGTGCACCCTCCCCACTCCTTTAGACAGGACCTTATGTAGCCAAGGCTGGCCTCAAATTTACCCTGTATCCAAGTATGGTCTTAGAYTCCTGATCCTCCTGTCTGTGTCTCCTCATGGCTGGAGTCAAAGGCATGCAATGCCGTGTTTGGCTTATGAGGCGCTGGGAACTGATCCCAGGGCATCACTTACATTAGCCATATATTCTACCAACTGAGACACATCCCCAGCTCTTCTGTATGACCCATTCTAATGGGCCAGCCTTTACACAAAAACAAATCAGCTTTATTAAAAACAGAATTAAAATCTATCAACTCGAGATTTTCTCTCCCCCTGTTCATGCCTCACGAGGCTGTCCTTTAAGCCACCCTTCTCCTGTACTTGACTGCATTTGCAAGGCAGAATATATCTATGTAGTCTACACTTAAGAGGTGGAGGGCTCACAACAGCATTAGCGACATGGTGTTTCACATTCAGTTTGCAAACAGAGCACTTGGCTCATCTCATGGAACAGTGCCAGCGCTCCCCCACCCCAGGCCATTACCACCTTCCTATTCTAGATGGAGAAACAGAACCTGAAAACTAAAAGTAAAGCAGGCCAATTAGGAAGCCCACGCAAACTCGCTGGATGGATGGGACATTTGGTCCACATAGACTTGGGTATGGTTCCCCAGAGCCCCAGCTGAGTCAGTGCAGTGATTCTTGGTAATATCAGAAAATGAGTTTGAGAGAAAAAAATCTGCTTTCTAAACCCATTTCTGTTTCAAGGTTGTTTTTTATTTATTTATTTTTTAACTTTCTCGATTCCAGCTTTCTAACAGGAGTCTTCGTATATCTTCGTATATGACTCTAATTCTCTGAACATGCCAGTTTGGGGCTGAGCACCTTTACCCTGATCTTTAACAGGCATGTCTCCTGACTGGAAAGTTCTGGTGTCAGAGTTTCCTTGATTTCTTTCTGTGAAGTTGGTTTTCTCCTTTTCAGAGCACCGACTTTATTAGTAGTTGCAGTTTAAATAAAAGCAGCCATTTGTTTCGAGGTGAACCCTTCTGTTTGTTCCCTTTTCTGTTGCCTTTCTTTAGAAATGTACTCTCAATTAAAACCACTGTTGATCTATTATATGACCATTTATTACAGTTATTTGTTGTCTCTACCTCCTTATCTGTGGGGCATACTGTTTGTTTCCCATAGCATTGCTTGTAGATAATTATCCTACTTGGTATTTGCTGACCCATGTAGTGTCCTTATGGCTGGTACTTACAAAGGATGGGGAAGCTAGAATCTTCTCTTCATATGAGCTTCATGTGAACTGGGTCATAAAGTGCACCAGGAAAGAGAGGGAGAAGAATAGCTTCAACTTAAAGGAGAGGCTAAGAGGTTCTAGGGTAAGAAAAGTAAGTGGAGCCAAGGATGGGTAACTCAATCTAGGTTCCATGGTCCCATGTGGCCATGTTTGTACAGAGCTGTTCTTTTATGGTGTTTTAAGAGTCTACCAAGTGCTACCAAGAAGCAAAGAACAGTTAGGACATCAGATCTCTGTTGTAACTGCCTGTGCTGTGTGAATGTACATATATGTGTGTGAATATGTATGCATGAGCATGTGTGAGTGTGTACATGTGTGCGTGACTAGGTGGTGTATGTGACTATGTGTGGTACATGTGCGTGAGTGTGTTGTATGAGTGTGTGGTGTGCTTGCATGTATGCCTATGTATGTGTATTGTGTATGTGAGTGTGTGGTATGTAAGTATGTATATGAGTGATGTGTGTATGAGTGGTATGTGTGAGTAGTGTGTGTATGCGTGTATGTGTGTATGTGTGGTGGGTATGTGTGTGTGATATATAAATGAGTGTGCTTATGGTGGGTGTATGTGTGTGTGTGTGTGTGTGACTGGTTCATGGTATGTGTGTGGTGGGTGCATATGTAAGTGGTGTATGTATGTGAGTGGTGTGTGTGTGAGTGGTATATGTGTGTCAGTTGTGTGTGTGTGTGAGAGAGAGTGTGTGAGGGGTGTCTGATGTATACGTGTGTGATGGGTGTGTGTATGTGTGTGAGTGGTGTATGTGTGTGAGTGGTGTGAGCATGTATGTGTGTATGTGTGTGTCCTTCGGGTATGCCATAGAACATGGAAGGCATGGGGTGCAGACCAGAGAGCACAAAGAGCAGCATGTCCAAGGAATCCCCCAAAGTCAGACGCACAGTGTTTCTATTCAATCTCACAGTGCCTCTTCCACTCTGGTTCCCTTGATCTGCTACCAAGCAACAAGCTTTTCAATACATCCTCCTCTGAATTCAGGACCATATTTACAGAATTCCTAGAATACTTTGATCCCAAAATCAGGTGAGCAGATGGCCAGCATATTAAAAATGCTGCCACTGCTGCCTGTGGGTGCAGTTACTTTTAGGTATTTCACTTGTATTCTAAACTACATTGTTTCAAAACCACTCCTGGAGGTGGCCCCTTCCACCCCACAGTTGAGAAAGTCTGAGGCCAGAGAGCTTTAATCTAGTCCTGATGAAATAAACAGAGTCTGAGCTAAAATCCAGGGCTCAGCATAACCACTTCCCTTTTATATTTCACTCTTAAACCCCTTGAAAGTATCTTTAAAAGCATCAGTGGTTCTCCTGGGACCCCTCAGGTAGAATATGCTGTGCAGAGCTAATGGCAGATCTCAGGAGTTGGATAAGGAGCATCTTCACAGAAGCAGCTTTGTAACAAACCTATTTGAATTTGTGCATAAACGAGGCACAGCACAGGCTCCCAGACTGTTCTTCAGAAACTGCAGTGTCATGCTGTATCCTATTTTTACAAGGATGCAGTCTAAATGGAGAATAAGTTCCAAAGAGCTGCAGAGAGAAGACTGCAGTAATTTCAGCCTAGGTGAGATGGGGGGAAAAAACACCTCTGAGATGGGCCATAAATCCAGGTTATTTTATAGGCCTCCTGCTTCTATTCCTGCACCCATCCATAGAGAAACCTAATTTGTTTTGTGAAAATTGGAAAAACAAAACAGTACAGAATGCAAAAGTAGGCCTCAAAGACTCAGCCATAGTCAGACTATCCAGGCAAAACACCCTGGGCCATCACAGTATGTCTAGTCAAAGGATACAGTACAAAACTCAGGCAAATTCTGGAGTGAACTGTTCCCTAAGGGCATATGGGGGAGGGGTGAAATGGTCACTGGAGAGATAGCTCGGCAGTTAAGACCACTGGATGCTATTACAGAGAGCCTGAGTTTGGTGCCCAGAATCCATGTGATAGGTCATAATTGCCTGTAATTTCAGCTCTGGGAAGAATCTAACACCTTCTTCTGACCTCAATGGGCATTAAACACACCCTATACACACATAAATAAAAGTAAATTAAAAGCAAAGAAGGTAGACCAGGGCTGGGCCAAAACACAGTGGTCATAACCTATGTACTTACAGCCGTGACATCTCGAAGGTCTAACCTCGCCTGAGCCAGCAACTCCTCATCCCTCTACTAAGATTCAGAAAATTATTTACCCCAAGCTTTCTGCCATATCTCTGAAGCATAGAGATACAGAAGAGGCCATACATGTACAAAATCAGGAATGATTACAGAACTCTACTCAAAGGATGATAAGGCACAGGCTCACTGCTCTGTCTGTGCAAAGTAGACACTTCCATCATCAATGTACCGAACTTGCATTATCCCAAACACTGGGCTAACTTCATCTTCCTGTCTATGACCCACAGAGTGCTTTTTTTCCATTGTTCATCAAGGTATGACAAGCTTCCTGCCTGAATCCCCATCCGGTCATTACACACACTCAACAGCATTACAGGGTTTCCTTAAAAGGTTGGTGAGTCAGGTCTAAAATGAAGGACAGATTTTTCCAGTCAACTGGCTGCTTGCCTTTACCTATGTGTTCTTTTGCCAGTTCAGTATGGTCAAAGGCTCCTGCAGAGGTAGTTTTATAAAAGAGATTTTTTTTAAGTGCAGAACAATAAAGTCCGGGGCAGTTAGAGAAGGGCGGTACGTTTTCTGAAAACTGCATCTATATAATGGCATCTGAATTATTGAGTGGTCCTTTAATACCTTTGAGGACCATTTGGGAAAGTAGAAGCCATGAGGGTCTGCTGTTAGAGGTTCTGAATCCGAAGGCTTTGAGGAGACCTAGGAAACGGCATCTTCATCATTTACTGAAGGAGGATCCCATGCAAAGCCCGATGCTATGCTGTGCTTGTTGGTAACACAGCTGAGAATCATGTGGATAGAGAGTTTCAGTTGAATAAGCTTCTAGAGCAGGTTGGCCTGTTGGCATATCTGTGGGGAACTGATTGCTGGAAAGACTCCGTGGCATCAGTGCCTGGTCTCCGGCACTGGACTATACAGGAGGAGAACTGGCTGATGAGCAAGCAAGGGTGTTGTTATTCTCTTTGCTCTTGGCTATGGACCTGATGTGCCTTGGTTCTTGGGTTCTTGCCTTGACTTCTCCTCAGTGATGGACCAGAACCTGGAACTAGGTGCTGAGTGGAGCCCCTCCTCCTATGTTGCTTGCTATCAGATTATTTTTATTACAGCAACAAAATGAAGCCAAAATAAAGGCTTGTCCAATAATGGCTGTTTCAGCTAATTACCACTTGCCAGGTCATCCCCGAGAGCTAGAGATAGGCAAGTAGTCCTCAGAGACTCGGTGCCTACTCAGTATCTTATATGTCATGAAGAGCCAGGTCTGAAAACCAAGTCCTTGATTCCCCAAAGCCATTTGCAATGTCTAGTGAATCATGGATCAGGAAAGCATGATCACGGAGAAGAGCATAACTCAAGTCAAGAAAGCTCTGTGTGTGTGTGTGAGTGTGTATGTATGTGTGCATGTGTGTGCATATATGGAGTTGTGTGCATTTGTGTGTATGTGTATATGTGTGCATGTTCATGCATGCAGATCTGAAATAAGAATCAAGAGAAAACATTTGTAAGAAGGAGCAGAATAGATGCTTTCCTTATTACCACAATGCCCAGTGGTTCAACCCCAGACCTTCCAAAGGGTTCCAAAGCCTCTGATTCCCTAACACCCATCTCTAATCTGGCCAATTAAGATATGATAAGTTACCCCTACTCACAAATCTAAAAGAAGTGAACAAGATTATCTGGGTATTGATGCTATCCCTCTCCCTTCTGCAGTCTTCTTGATCACTGGCTCTCTCCCGTTTTGCTGTGGGATTACAGTTACAAACAAGAGGACACAGGTCTACAATATTTCATTGAACCAACAGTTCACAAACTGGAGCTGGACTCTGGATTCTGATACTGAGTCTCATATCTATCAGAGATTTAATGTGTGGTCTTGGGAAAATCAACCAGTGTCCTTACGCTCTGCAAAGAGAGGGATTTGACAAGATTTCCTCAAGGGGCCTCTCCGGGATGCTTTCTGAAGATCAGTGCAACAGTGAGCACTGGGTATATGTAAAAACTCTGAGTCAGACTGGGTTTATGAGAGAAACCAAGAGTATATTGCCAGACCGATGGCATAGGCCTTTCATCTCAGCTACTTGGAAGATTAATACACAAGAACTGTCTGGGTTAAAGAGAGATTTCATGGCCACAGTTGGCAACATGTTCTCAAAAGCAAAGGGGAAGTCATCGCTAGAAATACAGCTTGGTGTATAATGTTTCCTTGCAATATGTAATGCCTTAATTTCAATCTCCAGTACAAACCAAAAATAAAGTCACAAAACCCACCTCACCTCTGTGGGTCATCACAGCAAAAGCATCCATTCTTGTCAGCTCCAATCCATTTGCCACAAGAAACCTGATTGATTTTTTTCAAAATGAAAATTGATCATAGTCTCAGAMACTCATACACTCTTTCTGTCTCTATCTCTGCCTCTGTTTCTCTGTCTCTCTTTCTCTCCCCCTTCCCTCTCATCTTCCTTTTAAATCTACAATTCAAGTCCACAAATGTCCTAGTTACCTGTCAACTTGACACAGCCTAGAGTCATCTGAAAGCAAAATCTTAACTGAGGAATTGCTCAAGTCTGGCTTGGGTTTGAGCATGGTTATAGTGAGCTGTCTTCACTATTACTTAGTGCAGGAAGGTCAGGACTACTGCAGGCAGTACCAACCATAAGTGGGTAGTCCTTGGCTGTATATGAAAGTTAGTTGATCATGGGCATACAAGCCAGAGAACAAGCCAGTGAGCAGCATCTTCCATGGTTTCTTCGAGTCTCTGCCCTGTCTTCCCTCAGTGTTGGACTGTGATCTGGAAATATAATCCAAATAAACCCTTTCTTCTCCCCTAAGTTTCATCTGGTGTTTGTCACAGAAACAGAATAAAACCAGAACAGTAAGTGACCTGAAAGCAAGGGTCCATAGATGCTTTCTGGTCTTTTTCTTTCTCTGATGCCAAGCATGTTATAAGAATGTACATAATTATTGATGGAACCAACAAAAAAGTGAGTGAATGAATTTTTTTATTATTGGATATATTCTTTATTTACATTTCATTTCCCTTTTCCTGGTTTCTCCACCCCCCAAATGTCCCATATGTCTTTCTCCCTTCCCCTGTTCTCCTACTTATCCCTTCCCACTTCCCTGTTCTGGTATTCCCCTACACTGATGCATTGGGCCTTTCCAGAACCTGGGTCCGTGAGTGAATGAATTAATGAATGAATGAGYGAATGAATGAACAAATGGCTTGGTGGAGAGGCTGAATCACAAAGGAAATTTAAGGAACAAAGGCTGCAAAGGGACAAGGTGACACAGAGATGCTGGGCAAGGCTTCATGAACCCTACAAGGAGAAGCAGCAAGCCAGCTTTGAACACGGGGAGCATCTGCATTGCTCTGCTCTGAGAGCATGATGGAAGCATAAAGTGGTGAGGGGAGAGCCACAGGCTGGGCAGCCTGCGCTTTCAAGAGCAGCTTCAGCCTCTGAGCTGAAGGCAAGGACTCAGCATAATGGAGACAGGACCTGAAGGAAGAAACTCTACTGAGAAAGATCAGAAGCCAAGTCTGCTTGCACAGATATTTTTCAAGGCAGAAATTCACTTCTGCTCCTATGATTTCATGTCCCTACTCTCCTTTGCCCAGTCATCCTTCCAAGCTCATCTGACTGCTGAGAGCAGGCAGTGAGAACCAGGTTTAGAGCCTATCGGATCAAGAGCTCGGGTGGGCTTTGCTTATCACCTCCACTGCCAGACAAGATGTTAGGCTCTGAGGGGCAAGCCAGCTCATGGGAGACACAAGCCTAAATTAAGCAGGACATAGATGCCTTTACCTAGTCCCTGGTAAGTGCCCTGCCTGCAGCTGAGAGCACGGGGTGAACCTACCAGCTATGAGACTTGGGGCTTGCTCATCAGTCCTTACATCCCTCCCTTTTCTCCTTTGTGAAATAAGGATACTGACAGTGTTCCCTCACACACAGGATGGGATGTGGGAACACTGATAAGGCCCTCAGCACAGTTCTTGGTTCATAAAAAGTGTCATATCATGGTTAGGCACTACTGGTGGGAGAGGGGAAGCATTATTATCATGACTGCTTTTCATTTCATTTTTTTTCTCATTTCAGGTTTTTGCAGAGTTACAGAATGAACCTAGGTCTCTGTGCTTAAGCTACACTCCCAGCTTGTAAAACTATTTGTATTGATCAGGCTGAACTCAAACCTCTCCGGACAATCTTGTCTTGTCTTCCCAAGCAGCTAGGATGACAGGCCTGTATCACCAAGCTCAGCCTAAATCTCTTTTTAAAACAGGAATTTATATTTCTCCCAGAGCTTACCTGATTAGTTCAAAATTACATATTCATTAAGTGGCTTGCAGATAACAGAACTCAAAGCACCCTGGCCCCCAATTTTTTTTTAACAGTGAAAAAGATTTTGTTGTCCCAAGTACTCTGACTAGCAGAATTGTAAAGAGAGTTAGGAGCTGGAAGATGAAGGAGTGAGTGAATAGATGAGCGAATGAATGAATGCCCAGTTCCAAGTCTGCTCTAATGACATCTTTGTTAGCTGACTGCATAACCATCGCATAGTCACTCAGCCTCAGCTGCTTTGATACGTATACATGAAGACCACCAGGACTGTGAGCAGGTGAGCTGTTAGCTTGTCCTTGGAAATGCATCCTGCAGAAGAATCAGGCAAAAACAAACAAAACCAACCAACCAAACAAAAAAACCTCTTTTGCATCATTTGCTGCTATGAGAGATAAAAGTTGAAGAAATAAAATCACTGTGTCTGGTGAGGTGTAGGACTAATATGTCTCCTCTGTGTACAGTAGCTGACATCCAGGAACCCAGTAGTTTTTTACTCAGTCCATGGGGTTAGATGTCCCAGCAGTCCTAGTCTGGTGCCAGGCATATGGAGGATTCCTGAAAAGCAGCTGGTTCTTCAGTCTGCAATCTAATTTTGAAGAAGTCAGATTTAATACTGACTGCAGCAACAAGTAGATGGGCTTGCCATCAAGAGTAAACGCGAGCAGGTAAAAAGGAAAGCTTCCTTCTCCCATGTCCCTTATATGAGTGGCCACCCCTCATAAGGTGTGGTCCAGATTTAGGGTGAAATTTTCACTTCAAATAATCTGATTAAAAATATCCTTCAGAGCAGGGTCTAGAAGCTTGGCCTCAGTTAATTCTAGATGTAGACAGGTTGACAACACAAGGATAGAAGACAATCTAGGACTCTGGGCCTCACCTCCCACTTTGAGGCGGGGTCTCTCATGCTCACTGCAGTGCCCATCAAGCTAACTAGCCAATGAACTTCTTGGAGTCTCTTGGAGCCTGGAGCACTGARATTAAAGACGCTGCTGCTTTCTGCTTTATGTGGGTTCTAAGCATCCAAACTCAGGTTCTCACATATGTGTGGCAAGTTCTCTATACACAGAGCCTATTCTCTAGCTGCTATAAAAATTTTTTTTAATGCAATGTATAACACAGTGCTTTGGTGTACAGGTATGAAGTCTTCAGGCAGATTCCTTCCTAAGTAGAGCATAAATTTTGTGAGGAATGTGATTTAACTTAGCATTGAATGCTAATTAGGATTCCAAAGATAATTCAGGGTGCCGTGTGTACCTAACACAGGCTACAGTCCAGGTCAGGGTAAAGTGATGCTTGATCTAAAATCTGAAATAAGTAAATAGGTGCACAGACATTAGGCAGTCTGAGAAGTAGATGATGCAGTTAGGAAGCATCTCCAAAAATATACATAATCTTAGTATGGTGAAACAAGCACACCTGTAGTTTGCCAATCAATATGAAAAATAAAAAGCAAATCAAGACCCTATAGGCTTGAGGTAAGGGTGAGGGTGAGCTGACCCTGCTGTCAGAGACCATCCAGGGCTGGGGCAGAGATTTCATGTTGGGACATTACGCACCAGAGGGAGGGGAGAAAGGAGTTCCTGCTGCTCTACAGAGGACTAATATGAGACGAAGACCTAAGGTTGCCCTCTGCAGCCCCAAGCTCCCATGTCTCTAATTGGAAGCAGAGAATAATATCTCCCAGCTTGAACTATCATGTCACACAAGGAAGGGAGCGTGAGTCTGCAGTAGTCTGCTCTCCAAGGGCCCAGCTGTGCCTTTCCAGCCTTATTCTTTTTCAGTTGTTCTTGCCTCCCACACCAGCTTCCTTCTTCTTCTCCATGCCTTTCTGCATTCTCATCCTATGGCACAAATAACCTGGAAAACTGTGCAACAACAATGACCTTTGAACCCCTCCTACCCCCCACCTTCTGATGACCGGGATAACAGGAGTGTGCCAGTATGCCTGGTTTTATGCCATGCTGGGAATCAGACTCAGAGCTTTTGGCACATGCTAGGCAGGCACATTAGTAACTGATCTATATCCTCAGCTGTGAAGCTGCACTGTAACATTTCCCTAGCTCTGAAAGTTGCTACTGTTTAAATATTATCATTCAGTGTGGACMAAGTATCAAGAAGCAGGCYKCTGGCCACAGAGCTATCCTCCTGTTTGCACAGCGAGCACTCTTACCAATGAGGTCATCTCCTCAGCTCTTACTTTCATTTCATTCATTTATATTTTAATACATTYGTAGATCGTGGGTAACATGACTTGAGTCGCACATGTCAGCCAATTTCCATCAGATCATGAATTTTAATTTAGAAGTTGTACTTTCCAAGGGTTTTGGTCTATGGTCTCCTGAGTGCTCRTGCCTTTCTTAGCAATGGCAGGCATCTCTGTCAGACCCATGTGGTTCTCACACTATGTGCTTTTACTCAAAATGACATGTAGTTCTTCTTAGTGGGAGACTGTTCTGATTACTGGGTTGAACTGTTATTTTTAGTATTCATGCAGACATTTTTGAGTCTAGTTTCCTTATCTTCACATTCATGACCAGCAATTGAGGCTTATTATTCATTCTCAGACAAAGCTCTTCCAAAGGTGGCTGGGCCCTGTGCCTTGGTTGAATTTTGATTTCATGAATTTCAGCTTACCTTGTATTCTGAAGCTTTGACCTCTTGTATACTGTGGTCATGTGAGTTTCAATCTCTGGTGTGTAACAACATAAACCTCTCTAGAGCATGGCCTCTTGTGGTCCAATCACTCCATGTCTCCAGATCAAAGCTGCATCCCAGTAAGTACTGGATGACTGCATGTAGCTGCGGGGTTTATTCAACTACTAAGGCATTCACAAACACTGGGATAACAGCCATAAGCCATATTCGGATGGTCTGAGGTCTCTATGACCTCATCAGCCACTCTCCAAGATGAGCACCATTATGGCCAGGAAGTTGAAACTAAGAGATTTGAAACAAATCATCAACTATGGAGGTGAGATTTAAGCCTGGGAAGTCTAAACTCAGAACTCAGGTACCTGGWCTTGAGACTACTCTGTCAAAAGTAGCTCTGGATTAAGAATGAATTCATGAACATTTAAACAGAAAAGGATAAGGTCTCCAATGAAGACAGAAGACTAGAGACAAGAGGGTCTGTGGTAAATCCTAAATGCAAGGCACTTAACGATCTTGAATTTTGCACCATTTGTAGGTACACAACTCCTATTAGGAGTATATCTGTTTTG
>BDUI01003666.1:18863-33462 GCA_002335545.1 Apodemus speciosus
AGCGGTTAAGAGCACTGGCTGCTGTTCCAGAGGCCCTGAGTTCAATTCCCAACACCCACATGGAGGCTCATAACTGGGAATCCAATGCCCTCTTTGGATATACAGGCTTGTATGCAAACAAAACACAACCTGGCAGGCAGATCTCTGAGTTTGAGGCCAGCCTGCTCTACAGAGTGAGTTCCAGGAYAACCAGGACTGTACCAAAAATCAAAACAAAACAACAAAAAATAAGGAAGACATTGAAATTGAACTTATCTGCAACTTATCTGCAATTCTTGATATACCATAAAGTTTCCTTCTCTACCCACTTTGTAATTTGTTTGAGATTTACTGAGGTAGGTTATTGTTGGAATAAGAAAGGAAATTAGAGCCAAGAGAGATGACTCATTAAGTAAAGATGTTAACCATGGCCGATTACCTCAGTTTGATCCTGGAGATCCACATGCTGGAAAGCAAGATTTTCAGGTTTCCTCTGACCTCCACCAGGCATTTCACGGCAGACACACACACACACACACACACACACACACACAAAGTGTAATTCAAAACACTGAAAGGGAAATTGACAATTTACTACAGTGGTTTCCATTGTATATAATAGGGAAACATTTTAAAATGAAGTGTCAATCCCTTCTGCCCATTGCGCCCCTTCAATCATAATTTCTGGGGAGGGGCTCTGTAATGTGTATTTTTGCCAGACAGCCAGGTTTTGGAAACACCTGATTTATCCCTCTCCACTTATTTTGCAGGCGGAGAGGGGGATCTGCAGTTCTGGGAGGGGCAGTCACTTATTCCAGTCACATGGCATTAGTGCCTCTTTTCTCCATTGAAGAGTTTCAGATTGGAAGCCCAGAGTCCTGGACTTAAACACCACTGTCTAGGGCACACATTTCACTTCTCTGAACCTTTGTTTCCTCACTGTGAGAGTAATGCCATTGCTGTTTTGAGAATCCACAGAGAATAAATAACTGTGGAAGCATTTGTCACCTGATCTAGGCACATGGAGGAAGCGGAGGCAGTTTGTTCCCTCTCTGTCGCCCCTCCATGGTGACTGGTCAGGTCTCACCATGTTGGAGGTGGCCACACTTTGGTCTGCTGGGTCCCAGGCCTTCTGTCACCAAGTCCTTTTGTCTGTCACAGGTTGGGATGGCCGCCAGCTGGGGAAGCGTCTTGCAGGATGAGAAGCAGCTGGCGGAGCTGGCAAGGCAGGCTGTGGACCGGGCCCTGGCTGAAGGCGTGTTGCTGAGGTCCGCACAGAGCCCCAGCTCCTCCGACGTAAGCTCTGTCGTGTTCCTCTCACCTTACCCTTCCAAGATGGAGGCGGCACCTTTGGGCCGAAGACTGTCTCTTTCCTTTATTTTATTCAGTAACTAAAATTGATTTCTAAAAGTATGATTCTAAAAGGTAGCGTGCTGGAGTAATCACACTTAAATCTGGGGTTGGAAGTGTGATTTAGGCACCTACTTAATTTCTGTGAGATGTACTTTCTTCCAGTATGTAGACACAGTGAGACTTCAGAATTGACTATGTAGGATAACTGGAAGATAGTTCCCAGAACCATATGTATCAAGCACCCCAAATCCTGAGTCATGCTGTCTTCTCTGCAATTGCTATGTTTGTTTTGGAGACAGTCTTAGCCTGGGGCTCTAGTTGTCCAGAACTCACTGTGGGGATGAAGGGGACTTGAACTCGTGACGCTCCTCCTCCCTTCTTCTCAGCATGCATCACCAGGCATGGCTCGGCTCGTGATGGCACACACTCTCTCACACACCTCTGTAATCTAAAATCCAAGTTGAGTCAGGCGTGGTGGTGCCCACCTTTAATCCTGACGCTCAGAAGGCAGAAGCAGTGGGATCTCTGAGTTTGAGGCCAGCCTGGTTGACAGAATGAGTTCCAGGACAGCCAGGGCTCAAAAAACAACAACAACAAACAAAAAACAACAAATTCAAGTTGAATCATGCATATTATTCTGTCATGTGTTTTTAATTTTTGCTGAGCAGTCTAAGGAATTAACATTATCTGAGCTTCATTCGTCCAATTTTTTTTTTCATTGCCAAGGATAACAAATTAAATGTTGAAAAATAAAGGCCAGGGGCTGGAGAGATGGCTCAGCGATTGAGAGCACCGACTGCTCTTCCAGAGGTCCTGAGTTCAAATCCCAGCACCTGCATGGTGGCTCACAACCATCTGTAATGGGATCCGATGCCCTCTTCTGGTGTGTCTGAAGAGAGCAATAGTGTACTCACATACACTAAATAAATAAATAAATCTGAAGGCGGAGGAGGTGGAGGAGAAGAAAGGAAAGGAAAAAAGAGGCCACATTTCGGTCCTTATTTAGTGGCCTGTTCTGCTTGCTCCCAGGCATTCCTCCCTCATGGGAACACTCAGTGTTGCTGTTTAATGATGCAAACAAAGATTAAGCACACATTGGTACGTCAAATGCACACACACACACACACACACACACACACACAAACAACGCACACACACACACAATGCACGCACGCACGCACTTTGGCTTTTTTGAGACAGGGTTTCTCTGTGTACCTAAACTCCTTTTCCTGGGCTCAGTCGTACTTATGAGGCAGGAGGATTGCTTGAAAGCATGAATTTGAGACCAGCTTGACAACATACTGAGATACTTCCTCAAAACAACAACCAACAAAAAGACCCACTGTCCAATCTATTCATTTTGCAATTAGATAATACATTCATATTTATTTTCTCTACTGCTAATTTTGAGACAGGGTTTCACTGTGTGATCTACAACACAGCTGCCATGTGGGTGTTGGGAGTTAAACTGAGGACCTCTCCAAGAGCAAACCCTCTACTCTTGTCTCAGTCTTCTGAGTGGCTATGCTCACTGCCTTGTATACCACAACACCCAGCCCTTTCTTCCTCTTTGTATTCAAAGGCTTGTACTAGACTAGCTTTTCTGTATTTTACTCATCTCTTTTTCCTTTCCTTTCCTTTCCTTTTTTTTAGAGATTTATTTATTTTATTTATACAAGTACATTGTAGCTGTCTTCAGACATACCAGAAGAGGGCATCAGATCCCATTACAGATGGTTGTGAGCCACCATGTGTTTGCTGGGATTTGAACTCAGGACCTCTGGAAGAGCAGTCACTGCTCTTAACCACTGAGCTACCTCTCCAGCCCAGCTTCTTTCTTTTCATTTCCAATTCCCACTTCCCCCTCTTTTTTTCTTTTTTTTTCTTTTATTTCTATCCCTCCCTTCTTTCTCCACCCTCTCCTCCTCCCCCACTCTGTGAATTTATTCTGAACCACACCCTGCTCTATGCCAGGACTGCCTTGACATGGAAGACTAAGTGGTCAGCCAGAGGCTCTCACCTTTGGAGCRCGGGTTTAGTTGGAGAATGTAGCAGAGAATAAAATTAAGGAATTCCACTGGATGTGGATGCGCCGGCAGAGTGCGATGTGACATTAACTGTAATTTATTGACCACTCATTGTGTGTCAGTGTTATCCAATCACTTTGGAATTGCTGACTCATTTAACCATCACCACAACTGAGATGAGGAAATCGCAGTTCGGAGAAGTTAAGTAACGCGACTGAGGTCACTGAGGTCACAGGGAGGTTGGCAGAGCCAGACTCTTCTCGGTGGAGTCAGGCTCCCGAGGCGTGCTCTGCACACTCCCACCCTGCTGTCCCTCTTGGGACACCCGCCAGGAGTAGTGATTCATTTTGATTAGAGGTAAAACAGGGATTAATAGTCAGACTGAGCTTAAAAGACAGGTGGGGGACACCCCAAGGTATGGAGAGGACAGAAATGTTCAAAGAATGCAGCTGAAAGGGGGGCTGGTCAATGGGGTCTYGTCAGGTGAGGTCCGACAGCCGAGCTTTGGATTCTGGGCCGGAGAGACCGTGACCTTCACCCTGCAGGTCAGTGCAGCAGATCAGCCGCATGAGGGCTGAAGATTCGGCACCCGCAGCGTTAGACAGTGGGTTCATTTTGAACAGGTAACACATGAGCTAGGCTGTCCAAAAGCACATCCAGTGTAGAGTAAGACTCTTCCCCCAGCCACCATTTCCCTCAGAGGCAAGCCATCTTTACATTTTTGTTAGTGTTGTCTTCTTTTTTTCAAAAAAAAAAAAATTGGCAGCATATTTATTTTTAAATATTTATTTTTATTTTACGTGTTTATGTGTGTGCCCAAGGGCATGTATATGCACTACCTACAGATGCCAGAAGCTTCAGGTCCTTGAACTGTAGTTATAGGTGGTTGGGAGCTGCCATGTGGGTGCTGGGAGTTGAACTGAGGTCTCTGCAAGAGCAGCTGATGCTCTCACTGCTGAGCCATCTGTCCATCCTCATACTAGCACTTAAAAAAAAAAAGGCCAGGCCAACACTCGAACAGTAGGGTCTGGGGAGATGGGTCACTTTTTGAAGTYCCAGCCGAGCAAGCACGAGAACCTGAGGTCAGACCCCAGAATCCATCCCTGGCCCAGTAGTAGGTACCGGTAACCCGGGATCTGTGGAGTTCACTCGCTAGCCAGCCTGTCAAATCTGTGAGTTTCAGGTTTAGTGAGAGACCTTGTCTCAAAAAATGAAGGTGGAGGTCAGTTGAGGGAAAGACACCCAACTCTCAATATACACGCACTTGCCCACACTAACAAGTCTAAACACCTTACTCAGATGCAAATAATATAATAAATATAACAACAACAATAGAAAGTTACCCAGCTTATCTATACAAATCAAACTGGGAAGGTGTGGTAGCACATGCCTGTAATTCCAGCACTTGGGAGGTGAAATCGGGGAAGCAGAAGTTCAAGACTGGACCACTAGATGGCTCTGTGGGTAAAGACACCTGCCACTGAGCTTTAGGACTTGAGTTTGATTCCATAACCTAGTGGTAGAAGGAAAGACTCCTGTTCCCAGCAACTGTCCTTTGAACTTTATGTGCATGCTATAATGCTATAGAACACACACACACACACACACACAATAATGTAATATAATTTTTTTTAAAAAGAGGCTCAAGCTCACCCTAGCCTACAGCGAGGCCAGCCTGCAAACAGACAAACATCAGGCAGTCTGGGAATTGCTTCTCCCCCATCTCACTGTTCCTGTTGTTCCCTGGTGACAAAGCAGAGCGTTATTGTCATACGTGTGCTGTTGTTTTCTCTAAAAAGTGAGAGCTGTGTGTCTCAGCCTGTGGACAGCAGAGGCTAGCTGTGTGCTAGTCATCCTAAATTCAAATAGATATGATGAGCTCTTGGGTCAGGACAGACAGAAGTCTTGACAGAAAAACTGCAGGAATGTTTTAGATTGGGTGGGACTTGAGAGAAGCAGTTTCCTGAATCTTAGCACGTTGGGTGCTGGTCACTTTTTACATGATCTGCAATAATCCTGCCCCTGTTCTTTTGTTTTACTTTTGGTTTTTTGGAGACAGGATCTTTTTATATGTGTAAAAAGGAGATCATATATTTGTGAATATATATGTGTATATACAATATACATATTATTAATATAATACATATTATTTTGATTTGTTTATTTTTTAATTAAGACAGGGTCTCTCTACATATCCCTGACTATAGTGGATCTCACTTTGTAGACCAGACTGCCTTTGAACTCACAGAGATCTGCTTTTCTCTGCTTCTCAAGTTTGGGGATTCCCAAGGTGGGCATGCACCACCATACCTAGCTATTTAGAGCTCTTTTGAAACGTGTACGATTGTTTGTACAGAGTTCAAGGTAATTTTTAAAAAGCTTATATAAAAGGCAGGTTTATTGGGAACCTGCTGTTGGGTCGGCTTGTTTATTGGCCCCAAGGACCAAGGCCAGGGAAGTTACTATGGGGAAGAGGAGAAAGGGAGGGAGGGAGAGAAGGGGGCAAGGGCATACAGAGAGAAGATGAGAAGAGGCGAAGCTCAAGATAATTTTTTAAAAGAAAGTATATTAGTAAAAGTTCTAAGATGGGCAGTGGTGGTGCACACCTTTAATCCTGGCACTGGGAGGCAGAGACGGGTAAGTCTCTGGGTTCGAGGCTGGCCTGGTCTACAGAGTTGAGTTCCAAGACAACCAAGGCTACATAGACATAGAAACTGCCTCAAAAAAAAAAAAAAACCCAACAACAACAACAAAAAGAAAAAGAGAAAGTTCTACCACCATAAACCCATTTTACCATAATGGCAAACTGATATTAACCGAGAGGGTAAATAATTCAAGTAACTGGGTCTATTTTTATCTGCCAAGTTCCAGTTCGTTAGTTGTTGGAAATCTCAGGAGGCATATCTCCCTTTTAGAATAACTGTCCTAAATGATTCTTGGATTTCATGACTATGTCAAAGTCCAAAGAACCCAGGGTGCAACTAAATGCCAGCTGTTAGCCGGAGTCACCACCTGCATACAAGGACAAGGGCATGGCATTCCTGGCTTCTAGTCAGAGAGCCACAGTTCATTTTGGCATCTTACCAGGAGCCTTTTCCCCCTACCCCAACTAGAAGGCCAGGGGCCTCGGGTGTGAGCTCCTGACATGGGGACAGACTTCAACATCAGCCAGTTAGGAACATAGGAGGGGGGGGTGCAGTCATATGGTGAGCATGTCGCTCGAGTGTGTTTAGTAACCATCCAACACCAGCACCTGAATATATGCTAACTCAAGTCCTTTGCTAAGTTTGAATACATTGGCACCTTCCTCACAGAATTTAATGATGAACCTGTCTCAGGTGTTCAGCACAATGATTTGCAAGCAGTAAGTACCTAGTGATTCTTGCGGGCGTTTTTATTTTGTGTGCCTCTCATGTAAAGAAAGCCCTGTAGAGTTGTCACAGAGCCTGGAAGCTCCACTGTGCCCTTTCTTGCTTTCTTCTCATCTCTCCCTTCATGAAGTGACTGCTGCCCTGCCGGTAGGCGCAGTGCCCGGTGCCTGTGGGCCCGACTTTGCGAGAAGATCCCCGGTCACAGCTCTCCTCTCTGCCCCACTTTCTCTCATTGAACAGGCAGTGACGTTCGCCCCATTCTCGCTCTTCCCCTCACCGGTACCCAGTGCTCTGCTGGAGCAGGCCTACGCCGTGCAGACGGACTTCAACATACTGGTGGATGCTGTCAGCCAGAACTCAGCCTTCCTGGAGCAAACACTGTCTAGGTACGGAGAGCTGAGGCCTTGGGGGGCCAGGGGTGCTAAAAGCATGGGACAGGAAGGCTGGGGAGCCATGAGTCATTGCTGTGTTAGTTAACCTGGTGGAATGGGGAGCAGGCRCCTCTCAGAAGGGATAAAAAGTAGAAAAGGAGTGAGGAGAGCTGCCTTCTAATCCTGGCTCTGCTGCTTTTTGTCTGGTAGGCAAAAGGAAAGCCCTCCTCCTTCTCTGAGACTCAGTTTCTTCATCTGAGAAATGAGCCTGACTGAGATCTAAGGTTGCTGTGATTCTGGGGGTGGGGCTGGAGAGGTGCCCTCAGTGGTAGGGCAGAGGACAGGGTAGGGTTCAGATCCCAGCACCGTGGTGGCTCACAGAGAACCTACACGGTGGTCCCAGGGATCCAGCAGCTCCTTCTGTCCCCCATAGGCACCAAGTATTTCATGGAGTATACTTACATACACATTGGTAAGACATCTATACTCAGAAAATACAAATAAATAAGTTTTTAAAAGGTTCTCCATTTGGAATTATAGAAAATGGCCTGGTTTTGGAAGAAAGCAGGGTAGGGAAGGCCACTAAAAGGATGTGCTTAATTTTTTTAATGAACTTTTCTTGTCACCTAAAGCCTCACATATTTGGGTAGGACACAATGCAGACCAAGTCACACCGAAGATATAAGTAAACAACCCTGAATAGTTCACACAGATATAGCCACTCCTTTGTCTCTTCACACACACACACACACACACACACACACACACACACATATACACATACACACACACGTTAAGTTTTTGAAGGAAAACTATTTTGTTAGGAACCAAATTTTTTTCAGATGTGTTCCCTGGTGGCAGGTTGGATGTGGGAAGAAATAATAATGATACAAAGTCTGGAGACCACTGGCTTGGAGCCAGAAATCCAGTGGGTCATGAATGCGGGACCCCCCCCCCCCCCCGCTACCACCTTCTTTCTCAGGATGGGCTCGCTTTATGCTCATTACAAGCAACCTGGTTTAGCCCATTTCCACTTGACAACGTGATTAGGTGGGAGACCAGCTCCAAAGACCTCAGAACCCAGCCCCCCCTCCACCACCACCACCATCACCACCACCTAAGGAAAATGACAACCTAGAACCTGGAGTTAGAAGTTGTCCCTCTTCAGTGAAGCTTGGAGACTAAAGCCCAGCTGGGGATTCTTCACCTCACCATGGGCTAAGAAAGGCTGCAGAGAAAGCACTCACCCTCCAGAGGGGGCTGGCTAGGGCGCCCCCCTCCTGTAACCAGATAAGCCTGGCACTGGCTGAGTTACCAAGTTTGCCCCGAATCTTGAGAGCATCCAATGTTGTGTTAATGACTTCCAGACTCCTCCTAGCTGTGCTTCTTCTCAAGGCTCCAGAAAACCACACTGGATGAGCCCCTAGCACATGTCACAGTCCACCGCAGCTCTCTGGGCTGAGATGATAGGCCCACTTAGATATAACCCACCTTCTTGCAGTCTCTAGCCAAACAGAACAGATGACATCAGTTGTCATGTAGTAAAGTGAAAATTGCATCTCCAGTCTGCTCTGTAAAAGGGACGYTCACGGTGCTTCAGAAGTGCCTAGAACAGGGCTCTGACCTGGACAGCGAAYACTTCTCCACAGAAACAGTATCAGATGAGGGCGAACCTAAGCAGTAAACCAGGATACGTACCTTGGGCCTGAAAAACCTGCAGGCACACAACAAACTGTCCTGGGTACTGTCATGGAGGAGGGAAAGATGTATCTGGGAGGTAACCAGAGTGCTACAGAGAGCTGACGTTAGGTCAGCCAGAAAACTTAGCCATCAGGTATAAATGTTCGAAGTTTTTAAAAAATTATTTATTTCATTCCAGTCATTTCCCACCCCTGGTCCCCGCCGCCCACAGTTCCTCATCCCATTCTTCCTCCTTGCCTCAGAGAGAGGGTGCTCCTCCCATCAGCCCTCCCCTTTCCATGGGGCCTTAACCACATCTTCCCCGCTGAGGCCAGACCAGGCAGATCTGCTCTCTTTGTGCCGGGGCCTCGGACCGGCCTGTGCATGCTCTTGGTTGGTGGCTCGGTCTCTGGGCTCCCTGGGGTCTGGGTCAGTTGAGCCTGCTGGTTTTCCTGTGGAGTCACTCTCCCTTTCAGCTTCAATCCTTCCCCTAAGTCAACCATAGGGAGCCCCTGACTTCAGTTCAATGGTTGGATGTATCTGCTTCTGTCTCAGTCAGATGCTGGCAGGGCCTCTCGGGACAGCCATGCCGGGCTCCCGTCTGTAAGCACAGCATAACACAGTAGTGTCCTGACCTGGTGCTCTCCCAGGAGATGGATCCTAACTTGGGCTGGCCATTGAACTGCCTTTCCTTCAGTCTTTCTCCATCTTTGTCCCTGCAGTTCTTYTAGACAGGAACAATTCTGGGTCAGAAATTTTGACTGTGGGTTGGTAACCCTGTCCCTCCACTTGAGGCCCTGTCTACTGGAGGTGGACTCTCTCCACTGTGGCATTTTAGCTAAGGTCACCCCCATTGAGTTCTGAGAGTCTCTCACCTCCCAGGTGTCTGGTACTTTCAAGAGGACCCCACACCTCTCATCCCCAGAGACTGCAGAGTTTCAGTCATTCTCCTGGCCCTCTGAGCTTCACTCCTGTCCGCTCTCCCCTAGACCTGATCCTGTTCCCCTTTCCCCTCCCTTCTCCTCTCCCACCCAGAGCCATCCCTCCCTCTCTGCCTCCTGTSATTATTTCCTTCCTCCTTACTTGGGCATTAATGCTTGTTACACTTAGGGTTTGTAGGTTGTATTCTAGGAATTCTGTACGTTTTGGCTAATATTCAGTTATCAGTGAGTACAGACCATGCATGTCCTTTTGGGTCTGAGTTACCTCACTCAGGAACTTTTGTTTGTTTGTTTGTTTGTTTTTGGTTTTTCGAGACAGGGTTTCTCTGTGTAGCCCTGGCTGTCCTGGAACTCACTCTGTAGACCAGGCTGACCTCAAACTCAGAAATTYGCCTGCCTCTGCCTTCCAAGTGCTGGGATTAAAGGCRTGCGCCACCACTGCTAGGAATCCTTTAAAAGCATAGTGTCCTTTACGTCTCAGCACAAGCCTATGTTATAAGCACAGTTATTTTCTTCTTCAGTTGAACAAACTAAGATAGAAAGCTGATAGGATTCCCTGAGAGTGCCTGACAGCAGGTGACAGGGCTTGGGTTTGTTATCTGGCTCTAGGGTAGACCATTAGGCACTATTTTCTCCTAGGTTGGAATGGGTATTCAAGACCTAGAAAGGACCTAGGACCAGTCAGTGGGTGGAGTGGGACTCCTTTACCTGTAGGGTCTCACATAGCCTAGAAAATGTTCTCTTTCCTCCTCTAGCACCATCAAAAAGGATGACTATACTGCCCGTCTCTTTGATATCTACAAGCAAGTCCTGAAAGAGGGCATTGCCCAGGTAACCAGTGCTAGCCCCTCCTTTGTCTGGCACTTGTCTCTTTTATCGCTGGTGGATTAGTTTCTGTTTTATTTTTACTAGAATAATTGGCCTTAGTCTTGATCTCATAGGAATCTGCCTCTGACCAGTCTCTATTGGGCCTGCACATGACTAGTCCTGCGATGACAGAATGATCCTTCTGGGTTTGGGAGTATTAAACAGTTCTTCAGGTCTATAGAGTATGCTGTGGCTCGACTGAGAGTCAGTCCCTGGGCCAGCGTCCTCAGCCTTCAGTTCTCTCCACAGACCGTGTTCCTGGGCCTGAATCGCTCAGATTACATGTTCCAGTGCAGCGCAGATGGCTCCAAAGCCCTGAAGCAGATTGAGATCAACACTATYTCTGCCAGCTTTGGGGGCCTGGCCTCCCGGACTCCAGCTGTGCACCGGTGGGTTCCTAGGRCACATATGTGGGGAAGAGCTCAATGGACCAATAGTCACTGGCTAAGCCAGAGATCTCTTRCCATGGCTGTACCTTCCTGGGCCCTGAGTCATGTGTTCTTCACATCTCCGTTTCTCCCCATAGCAGTCTTCTACTTGAAATCAGATCGTCTATATATCAGAGAAAGAAGAGCCCTCATGGCGAATCAACCCTGCCCCTCACTGTCCAAGCACAGAAAATGATGCCTTTGAGGGGCCTCTGATAGGAAGGTCCTGACGTATCTGATGCTTGAAAGYAGTYCTGAATCCRAAGCAGATTGGGCGGGGGRYRGGGGGGGGGKWGTTGAGAAGCTTCTCAAGGCTGGACCATAGSAGTAGATTCCTAGCCATCGGGGTGCTCCAGGTCACTACGATTCCATATGGATTCCATATAGCACCTGGGGGACCAAGGAAAGGGGCTCCGACTCCCTTAAAAACTGAGTTGGGGTGGAATGGCCTCAAGGGTCTCAGGACTCCTCTGGGGGATGGTAGTAATGTACTTTTAAGCACTGGCTGAGTTTCAGAGTAATGTTCCTATATGTATCTGTGAGGTCACAGGCAGAAGGGTATTCTGGTCCATCCAGTTACTGAGTAGCCACCTCTCTTCCAACAGACACGTTCTCAATGTCCTGAATAAGACCAAAGAAGCTTCCAAGATCCTGTCCAATAACCCCAGCAAGGGACTGGCCCTGGGGATCGCCAAAGCCTGGGAGCTCTATGGCTCAGCTAAGTAAGAATGTGGAAAGGTGGCAGTCGTGCCCTGCCATCATGTCAGCACTCCTGGGTGTGGCATCTTCTCTGCTAGACAGCATTGGGGGATGAAGGGGTATTTCTAGGAATAGAAACATACGCCTTTAAATGCCAAAAATATTTTAATGGAATTTTGGGTTTCTTTCTAAAATAAGAGATGCTGGCTTCAAGTTACTGTTTCTATGTTGCATGGAGGTCATCACGATGATGGACAGTGATTGCATCTTGCTGAAGTTCACTGGTGCCACACCTAGGTTAGAAACTGCCTGTGCCGCTGGGGTTGAGTTCCCATCCATATCTCTGTAATGTTCCCAGTTGGCTTCTTAAATGTCTGCTTTTACATTTTACTGCTGTCAGTGCACTTGAAATAGGAATCCTCTGCTTCTGTTCCTTTGCCTYCCAGTTTGCTGTGGTTTGGGGGGGAAATCAGGGATCCTGGTTATTGTAATTGTGTGTGAAGAGTGTGAGGAGGTCAGGTTTGATCTGGGAATTTTATGGTGTCCATTTTAACTGCTTAGAAGTGTTTTCTTTGCTTTCTTCCTACTTCTCAACCATGTTCCAGATGTGTGAAGATTCTCGGTAAGTGACTCCAGATGGTTGAGAGGCCTCTGCTAGCAGCKGTTCAGTGTCCRCGTGGAACTAAGTTATGCTCTAGTGAGCACTGAGTGCTGCTTTCCATGCAGGGTCTCAGAACATTTGCGCTGAGGCAGTGCTGATCCGCTCCCTGCTTGACAGATAGAGGAACCGTGGTTCAGAGAGGTACAGTGATGGTGAGCTGGTAGTAGAACTCAGTGTTTATATATATAAGGACACTATTGTCTCCAAGTGTGCTTTTCTGGGCTTGCTAAGCACCACTAAGTTCTAAGAAGCCTGAGTATTTACAAGCAGGACAAACAGTATGTCAGGTAGAATTCTCCACCAGGTTCCATTTTAAGAAAGTGAAGTCAGGGGATGGGTCACCTGAGAAACTGCAGGTGAAAAACCCTGCAGAAGGAGGCTCCTGCCAGGCCCTGCCAGGCCAAGAGCGATGTGTGTGGGAATACTTGTGTGCCCAGAGTCAGGCACTGGTGGCGACGGGCTTTGGCCTCTTGAGCAGGGACCAGCTTTRCCCACTGCGAGAGTGATAAGGCTCTTCCGCTGAGCAAGCACATGACCTTAGGGGGTCTTCTCTTTTCTCTGAGATTGTTCTTCTTGAGCTGGGCATGGCGATACATCTCAGTACTCCAGAGGCAGAAGCAGGTGGGTCTCTATGCACGCAAGGCCAGCCTGACCAGCATAGCAAGAATAGCCAAGGCTACATACCAAGATCCTGTCTCAAAAATAAAAAACACACCTGTAATTCTAGTACTCAGGACGCTGAGACAGGGGGATGGCCTTAGGTTCAAGGCCAGTCTGAGCTATGTACTGAGTATAATACCAGGAATACATAGCAAAACATAGCAAGACTCTGTCTCTCTCCTAAACAAAACAAAACAAAACAAAACAAAACAAAACAAAAACACCAACCAAACAAAACCACAAACCCAGAAATTTTTAAGAAAAGAGATCTGAGAGTTAAATTATAATTCTGTTTGCGTTTTAAAAAACCTTTTTGTCATGCTGAGTGTCAAATCTAGGGCCTTGTGTATACCAGTACTCTGTCTCTCAGCTATGTCTCCAGACTTGTTTGTTGTTTTGAGACAGGGTCTTGTTATATAGCCTATATTGTCCTTGAAAWCATGATAATCCTTCTGCTTAAATTCCCAAGGAGGGAGTTCTATATCACCAGTCCRGATTATAAAATTATGGTTTCAGCAAGGCCAGAGGATTGGGTTAGCAGTTAAGAGCATTTGTTGCTCATGAAAAGGACCCGAGTTCAATTTACTGTCTGTAAAATTATGGCTTTAGTTTAGACAAATGCTTTCAAACCTAGGGTCTGGAGCTGGAAAGATGCTCAGCGAGGAAGAGCACTTCCTGGCCTTCTAGAGGACCTGAGTTTGACTCCCAGCACCCACAGTGGGTCGCTTACAACTGCCTGGAAATCTGGGAATCAAATGCCCTCTTCTGACTTCTGAAGGCACCTACATACACATGGCATACAACCACAAAGTCATGTACACAAAAATCAAAATCCTTAAGATAGCATCAGTAAAACAGGGCCTGTAGTTAGAATGAGCAGAATAAGGGTGGTTACTGCTAAAAAAAAAAAGGTTGGGACATAAGATCTGATTAGCACTAATGTTTCATAGAGTCAATTAAGGCTCTGGGAAAGAAGCTGACTGACCCACTCAAGGACACACTACAAGACACTGGCAGAGTCAGGACTAAGATTGTTGCGTCCTCTCTCCCAGCCAGCATGCTATTTCCAGTTCACCTTCCTTAACTGACAACYTTCCGAGTCCTGCACAGTCCAGACTTCTCAGAACTGAAGGCAGTAGGGGGTAGAATGCGTTTTCTGAATCTGCCTCCCACTGTTTGGCAGGCGGAAAGGCTGACTTAATGAGCCAGAGTCTGCAGTTCCATTCTAACCTCCAGCTCCAGGTTCCTCCTTTGCCTCTTCTTGGAGGCGAGCCATCCTGGGCCAGGTGCCACCCTGCCCCCTCAACACCTACCCGTGAGCGGAGTGGTTCAGGGTACAAAGTGAAGAGCAAGGGCCTTTGGCTCATGGGTCTCTCAGGGCAAGATGCGTWTAAGAAACYGTTTCCACTTTGTCTTACCTAGTTTAAAGTCATTTCTCAGTTTAAATGTCATATCTGTCCTCTTGACTTGAGGCAGGCTAGAAGAGTATTCAGCCAAGTAGAAAGAAGTCAGGCGAACACAGTTTAGATAAGAGGTTCAGCTAAGGTTGAAAAAAAAAAAAA
>BDUI01003666.1:58489-69164 GCA_002335545.1 Apodemus speciosus
CGCTCTTTTTTAAAAATTATTATTTTTTTTTTCCGAGACAGGGTTTCTCTGTGTAGCCCTGGCTGTCCTGGAACTCACTCTGTAGACCAGGCTGGCCTTTAACTCAGAAATCCGCCTGCCCAAGTGCTGGGATTAAAGGCATGTACCACCACTGCCTGGCAAAAATTATTTTTACATATGTGTGTATGTTTATGTTTGAGTGTATCCACTTATGTGGGTGTGCCCACCAAAGAAAGAAGAGGGCACTGGATCTCCTGGAGCTGGAGTTACAGTTGGTTGTGAGCAGCCTGGCATGGGTGCTGGGATCCAAACTTGGGTCCTCTGGAAGTGCAGCAAGTGCTCCTAACCACTGACCCATCTTTTCAGCCCTCATTCCTGCTCTTATAGCACTGTAGCTCTCCTGGATACCAGATTCGGAGATTAGGGCATATTCCTTTCTATTATTCATCCTTAGCCACCTCTTCTGAAAATGGAAGATGCATGTCTTGGAAAGAGGGGTGGGGCAGGACAGCCAAAGCTCACCATCTCCGGTCACATAGTAGCCAGGGAACTTCTTAAAGTAGGTGGTTTCAAAACGTGTGTGGTTCCCATAAACTGTGCGCATGATCCCTGGCCAGGGCTGCTTGAACACCTGGGGATACAGAAGGCACACTGATGGCATCTTCCAGGCTGTCTCACAGGCAGACAACCATAGGCAGCACTGTTAAGCCTGAAGGAAAATATCCTAAATGCCATCCCTGAGAAGTAGTGCAAAGGATAGGCTTTGGGGATAGATGAGCCTGGCTTGGAATCCCAATTCTATATGGCCTCAGGTAAATTACTTTGCTTCTCTAAACTTCAGGACCTTCATCTGTAAATAATAAATCCTAAARTTATTATAAGGATTAAATTACTAGTAGGTGAATAATTGTCTAGCACAGTGTTCTGTGAGTAATAAACATCTAGAAAATTTGAGTTTCTTTTGGATTTACTCAGGAAAGCAGGTTCAGTTAAATGCAAGAAATTCAAATAAAATGAAAGCTATATTAGTGAATAAATACTTTCTAATCAAAAGAATTTTGTGCCAGAAGAATTCTAGACAGAGTAAGAAAGCTCAGATTCAAGTCCTGCCTTTGTTACTAACTTGATCTTAGAAAGGTGAAATGAGATTGAGATCTGACAGGTACTAGCCACAAAAATGGCAGCAGCTAACATTTAAGAACACTAACTGCAGTTCCAGACTAACCTTTTTGCATGGATTATCTAATTTAATAAAATGTAGGAGATAAAAGTACTATTATTTATACATATTATAACCCAATTTTATAAATGAAAAAATTACATTTAAAGGCAATAGGTAACAGCTTGTCTGAGGTCACAGGAGAGGCAGAATCAGGATCTGAGTACAGGCAAGCTGGCTCCAGAGCATACATGGTTAGTCTTTAAGCTACAAAGACTCCTTTTTCTAGAAATGGATGTCAAAGGAAGGATTAAGACTAAGTCTTCCTGACTCAAAAAACCATCATCACGCATCTTGGAGTATAATCTATAAGAACCCTTAAGAAGAGCCTATGTACCAAAAAGTAAAGATGCAGGAAATCATTTGGATGGATCTCCATGGTTGTCTTTTAGCAGAGGACAAACTCTTAACTGTATTTGTCATTAGCAACTACCAGGGAAGATAAGGGTATAAACTCTAAAACAAAGTATCCTTWGCAGACCCTTTCTTCTCCCAAAGATCCCAGATTCTCACCAGATAACCTTCAGCTTCCCCTTCCAGCTCTTCCCCCGATTCATTCAGGATTGCAGGCGCTACGCCGAAGAATGGGAAAGACTAAAAGCAAATGAGAGGCACAACCAGGAATAAGAATGAGGCAACTCTGTCTCAGCTTCCACAGAACCCCAGAGCCCCAAACTCCTCCTAGCTCTCAGGCCAGAACCCTACTCTCTAGTAGGCCAACAGCCTACCCCTACCCCTGCCAAGCCTAGGGCCAGCAGAAGCACTTTACTCACAGCAGAACCAGGTTTCATGGGTGTGGCTCCAGGAAGAGGGGTCAGCATATGGCCACCCTATGGAAGTCAGAGATCAGGGATTGAGTCACTTTTCCTACACTGTTCCCAATTCCTAGCCTCCTGAATCCCCTACTCACTGTTTCTGTTTGCCAGAAGGTGTCTACAATGGGGCAACGCTGGGAACCTACTACCCGATGGTACCATAGCCAAGCTTCAGGGTTGATGGGTTCACCTACTGTGCCCAGCACCTGCAAGGATGCCCTGCTATGCCTTGAGCAGGAGAATGGAAGAGAAGAAAATTCTGAGTACCACTAGGAGCCACAATACACACACATTTAGCATTCCTTTGTCCCCTCCCCTATCCCAGGTCAGGAAGTTGAGACAATAGAAAGAAACATCACAAAGGACAGTGCTCAGCCGTGAAGGATACCTAGGGGACAACAGATGGGGAAGGGTCTCACTTGGTGACAGGATCATCTCCAAACTTCATGAGCATCCGGATTGCGGTTGGTGCCGTGTAGAACTTGGTCACCTTGTATTTGTCCACAATGCTCCACAAGCGGCCTTCATCTGGGTATGTGGGGATCCCCTCAAACTGACCCGAATGAGATCTAGTTATTTGGGCCCTTCCCAATAGTCTTTCCACTCCCTACCACTCCCTCAGGTTTAGTATTCATCCTTTATGACCAATTGTGCCTTTACCCTCTGACCACACAAGTCACAAAACTTTCTAGTAGGATATACAACCCCTCAAAATTCCTCTTTCTCCAGGAAGTAGGTCCCTGTATAAGTTTCCCTTCTTTAGACTAGGAAGCGTTGGGAAATGGTCACCCAGGAGAATTCTGTCCATGCCTAGCTCCCATCTCACCAAAACACTAGTGGCACCATTAGCCAGTGGCCCATAGGTGACATAGGAATGACCAGTGATCCAGCCAATGTCTGCTGTGCACCAGAACACATCCTCCGGGTGGAAATCAAACACATACTTGAAAGTTGTAGCCACATAGAGCATGTAGCCTCCAATTGTGTGCACCACACCCTGTGGGGAGAATGGGGCCTCAGTTGGGGTTTTGTGTCCACCTCTACTGACTAACAAGTAGAGCCTGCACAGAGCTGGAAAACAGTCCTTAAAGATTTTAATCCTCCCAATGCCCTTTCATGGCATGYCTTTCTTCCATCTCCTTTATCGCACCCTGATGTCACAAGTATATTGACCACTTACATTCTTCTGAGTCACCCGTATCACTCGAATTTCCAGTACTCATTCTAACAGTTTCTGTTGGTCACTCCAGGCCTCCTTGGAGACTCACTTCTCACCCTCACCCTTACACACACACGCACACGCACGCACGCACACGCACACTTGCCTTGGGTTTGCCTGTGGAGCCACTGGTGTACAAGATGAAGAGTGGGTCCTCAGCATCACACCACTCAGGCTCACACTCGTCTCCTGCCTGCTGCATGAGTTCATGCCACCACAAGTCAACCCCTTCATTCCAGCAGATCTGGGGGAAGACAGGAATGGGCAGGGAAGAACTGTGAGGCAGGAGACAGCCTACCTGGTTACCTGGAGGTTAAGGCCCTACATATAGGGGTAAAGGAAAGGAAGGGGGCCCTTCACAGGTACAGTGGGGCAGAGAGAACAGACTTACTCTGCCATTCTTGCTCTTCCTCTACCCATCGCTTACTTGGCTTACTTTGAGGAATGACACTTTACTGGCTCAGAGAGTCTTGCAGCCCTCAGCTGAAATGCCACCTTTTTAGAAAGACTCCTCTGAACAGTATCTGACACCCCCATCCCACCTGTTGTTATTGTTCATCAACCTGGTTTATTCCCATTTAACACATATTTCCAGGTATTTCCTTCTTGATTATTATCTTCCTCAACTAGATAGGGACCTCTTGGAGGGTGGTGGTATAGCTGTATTTTCCCCATAGTCTTAGCACCTAGTAATGTATTTGACACTCAAAAGACATTTTTGTTGGATAAATAACTGCATACACAGCCTGAATACACACATACACACTATAGGACTGGTAGCACATCAGCAGGAATGTAGACAACCACACAATTCAGAAAAACAAAATTAGTCACTGCCTACAGGTGAGGGGAGCACTTAATTCTTTTAGTTAGTAGCAAAAGAACCCAACAGATTTGGGTTCAGGAATTTTTTTCCTATGTGTTTAGACGCCTCCACCTTGGAGGTTCTCTCTGGTGTCTTTATCACAGTAGAACCAATATGGTTTCCCAAAGCAGCTCCTACTTGAGACAGGTTCCACTCAGCAGGAAGTCTTGCTTCAAGTTAGTAGAGAAGCAAAAGCTAAATTCCTCTCAGGAGAGGGATGGCCTACTATGCTTGATTGACTTTGACAATGACTTCAGGATCTGCTATCCTGAAGTTTCTCTCACCTCTTCTTTGAAACTATTTTCTTTTCCTGAATATGTTACCTCTTTGAAAACTAGTTATTCCAGTCTAAACTCTATTGGGTGAAGTTGGATTCCCTTGATGCCTCAAAAATTACACTGGAATTCAATCTTCTACCCATATACAGGAAGTCACTCATTTTTCTGTTTTCTTATTTATGTGTATGTGTGTGGATGTTGAGTATATGTTGGAGTGCCATGGAAACGTAAGTGCCTGGGCAAGAGGAGGGTTTTACATCCCCCTTGTGAGCCACTTGTGAGTGCTTGGAGCCCTGTTCCCCTCAAAAACTGAAAGTGCTCTTAATGCTATTAATGCCATTTCTCTAGTCCCTTTAGGGGCTTCAAACAAGGTAGTTCCTTTTACTATAAAAGTCTGACATGATCTTGTAAATGTCAATAGAGATATGATTGTTCCAAGTTGAAGACTAACTAACGTCAGAAAGGTTAGGGGTACATTAATGACCACTGGAGAAAAGGTTAAGATGGTGAGAAATGTTTGGAGTTTTCTTTATCTACCTTAAAGCCAGTCAGTAAATTATTTTATTTTACTTTAAGAGAAGGTCTCAGGCTGGAGATATGGCTCAGTGGTTGCTAAGAGATGCTCTTCCAGAGGTCCTGAGTTCAATTCCTAGCAACCACATGGTGGCCCACCATCTGTAATAGGATCTGATGCCCTCTCTTCTGGTATGTCTGAAGACAGCTACAGTGTACTCATATACATAAAATAAATAAATCTTTAAAAAAAGAAAAAGGCAAAGTCTCTGGCTTGCCTCCAATTGCAATTCTCCAGTCTCAGCATCCATAGTGGGTTGATTACAAGGATATGCAGTTACCTCTGCTTCCACTAGATTCTTGGAATGTTCAATGGCTCTGGTTGACTGGGAGATATAGCAATGTTAGATAAATTCCTTTCTCTAACACAGAGCCATATACCCATATTGTAATGGGAATATTTGTTTTTTCTTAAATCCCCAAAGTATCAGACATATATACCTTGATAAATTAGAACATGACTCTCTAATCCTGTTTTTCTGTATCACCTGACCTTTACTCAAGAGAATCTGAAATTTCTGGAATATGASCATTATAAAAATTATCTAAAAGTGAAACTAGGTAGGATGGCTTATGCACCTTTAATTCCAGCACTCATGAGGCAGAGGCATGCTGAATTCCAGGCCATTCTGGTCTACATAGGGAGTTCCAGGTCAGCTGTGGCTAACAGTGAAACCCTTGTTTTAGAGGGATCGGGGTATGTGTGTGGGGATGTGACAGAAAAACTGTCCCAGCAGAAGAAAACAAAGTACCCTATTTTTAAGTTGATGATCTATATAAGTTTATGTGTATATTGTCACAGGGATACTTTTTTTTTCCTGTCAAATGATTGTTTGAGCTGAGGGCTTTAATGTCTTTAAGTGGAACTATGTCAATATTCTTTATAAATGGTGCTGGTTTGAAGTACATTGAATTGTCATAGGGTAAGAGAGAATTATACTGCAGTTTGGCAATGAGAGAATTTTTACAATCTTAAAACACTGTTTCCTTTGTGGGTGTCTGTGTGTGGAGCAGGGGTGGGGGGAGTGGTGGAGTAGGTGTGGTGCTCCAACGGTGGAGCTGATAGTGAACACCAGGAAGCAGAATGAGCTGTTAGTGAAGCAAACATTGCTTGTCAATGTGTACCTATGAGGCCCGCGGCCTTGAAAGAGGAAAAGGGCTGGGTTTTCTAAAATAAAAACTGAGGAGTTGGCCCTTGTCCTTTGGGCCAGAACAGCCTTAGAGATTAACTGGTATGCAAGAGGAGTATGGAGTTTGTAGGTGGTATGGTTGAGAAGGACACCTGTAAACTAGACCGGGCCTTCCTTTGAAGACTGTGTTACAAGGCCTAGCCTGGAAACCTACCAAGGTTTCTACAGCYTTTACTGCAGTTTTCACACAAACAAACTTGAATTTTGTGAGAGTAATTTAATTTTCTTTGTTGTTTTTATTTGTTGTTTGCCTGTTTTGGGTTTAGTGTTAGTTTTTGTGACTGACTTTACTTTCATCTCGAAAAAACAAAAACCCATGCTTTTGCTGCTTGAGGMAGAATTACAAGAAATGTGATTGTTGTATTGTTTTGGATTTATTTATTTATTTAGCCCAATCTTCCTTCTAGAAATTGCCAGTCTGTCTGCTGTTTTAAGGCAGTGACAACACCTAACATATATTGAGTAGTTACTACATGCCAAACACCATATAGATAGAGAGATAAAATCCTATGAGATATGTAGAGTTACTATCTATCTTTCCCTTATATAGAGAGAAACTGAAACAAGCGAGCCCAAGTTGCCTGAGCTTACACTGTAGCAGGTGGCAGAGTGTAGCACGTGACAGAGACAACATCTGARCCAGGGAGTCTGGCTCTGGAGCCTCCATTCTAAACCATTAGTTACCTCTTTCAAAAGAAGTTTCATTTAGTTTTGTTTGTTTGTTTGTTTGTTTGTTTGTTCTTGGTTTTGTTTTTTGAGACAGGGTTTCTCTGTGTAGCCCTGTCTGTCCTGGAACTCTCTCTGTAGATCAGGCTGGCCTCAAACTCAGAAATCCTCCTGCCTCTGCCTCCCAAGTGCTAGGATTAAAGGCGTGCGCCACCACTGCCCAGATTCATTTAGTTTTTGTTTCTTCCCTTCCTGGCTGGCTGGGAACTTGCTATATAAATCAGACTGTCTTGAACTCACAAAGATCCTATGACTCTGCCTCTCCAGTGTTGGAATAAAAGGCATATATTTTGTAAGAAAAACAGTTTTCTAGAAACCAGGTCTGTGTCCACACCCATCAGAAGTACAAGAAGGCAAACATGGAACACCCAAAGCACACTGTGAAGATGGTGAAGCTCACAGGAATGGTGGCCTTTATATTTTTTTAGAACTATTTTTTGCTTAATCATTTATCTTCTCTTTGTTACTGCTTTTTAAAAAGTGAAATCCAGAGAAGAGATGGGCTTTGTTTGAAGTCATACAACTGAAATTTTGCCTCTGAACTCCAAGCTCTCTACTAACCTGCTTTGAGCACAACCTACAGTGTGACTTTTGTTGAATTTAGTACTTAATTATGTAAGAGCGATGTATGGTTTATAAATTTGAAGTTGCATATAAATATATTTAGGAATCCCTTTTCTGCGTCCCATACAAAACTTCCTTTTCTTTTGCAACATAGGTCTAACTTTCCACTTGATGGTAAAATCCCAGGATCAGAGCCTGTACCTCCTCCAAACGCCTCCTGTCTTTCCTGGCTCTACCCTTTGCATAGCTAAGTGCATAGCATATGCTTTCTAAAAGGTCACCTAGTCCCCTCTCCTACAAAGGACCTATGAGGCAGGAGTGAACTGATGTCTGTTGCTAACTCTGATATCCTTGCCTTATTTGAGCCAACAAAGGCAAAAACAGACATTTGATTCTAGAACCCTTCAGAATGACAGGGACATCAAGAGATCCAGGAATAAAGGGACCAGGCTTAGCTCTTGCAGTAACCTCACTGGAGCAGACAGACAGAGCAGATGAACATACAGACAAGCACACAGGGAAGCAATGATCAAGGGCAGTGAAGAAGTGGATACCTGGGGTCGGATGCACTTGGATTTCTCTTTCAGCTTACCCTGTTAAGAGCCCATGGAATGGAAAGGCTGATGAGCAGGGTCCAAGGATAGAGGTGAGAGGGAAGGGTGAGTGTTCCCTAAACCCCCTAGTTGCCTTCTTTCTCCCTTTCACTAGTTCCCTCAGGCTCAAATTTCCTAACCCCCATTCTGTACAAAATTTCTATTAATTGGGCTCTCTGATCTCCCTAGTCTCATACTAGCTATAGCTAGTCTCTCTAGTCCCAATACTACTCAGATACTTCAAATCAAAGAATCTAAGTAATCTTCTAGCCTTCCGGACCCCAAAAGTTTTACATACTTATGCCCCTCAGAACTGTAGGCTGTCAATGGGACTTTCCTACAGCTTTCAGCAGAAGCAATGGATCCAAAGCCACAAATGTAGCTCATTCAAGTCACAGTTCAATCAAGATGAGTACATATAGTCACTCAAGTCAGCACATTTCCACCCAAGCCCAAGCCTAAACCCTAAGGGGCCCCTGTGCTTATCAACCTTCACAGTTTTTCATTCTAAATTCCTAAAGCGCAAGGGCTTCTCTACCCATATTGAAAGTCAAAATCCCTTGCTCTTGGCCAGCCCTATTAGAGGAAGCTTTTCTGGAATTGTCAGAATTATGATGAAGAAGCAAAAAGGGTAGGGGAGGAAATTCTTGGATAGGAAGAGAGGGAATTAGCCCACAGGAGTGTACAGTAGTGTCAGACTCACCTGGACATCTGGACATGGCCTCTTAACTGGTGGGGACTGGCTGGGGGAGTCATTCATACCCAGCTCTGCCCGCCCCAGATGTTTGACCACAATGCAGCATCTCACTGGGAAACCCCTGGAGAAAAGAAAAGGCTGAAGTATTGGCCCTGGTTGGCTAGAAGAAGTTGACAAGATGCACCCATGCCCCTCTAGGAGTATATAGGAAGGACAAAGGGAAGCTGGTACTGGAGAAAGATCCTGTTGACCAGGTTAGTAGCCAGTAGGTCAGCAAACTTACTTCTCTCGGCACTTCTCCAAGGACTCATCAGCCAGCTCCTTCAGGTTCACAAGTTTTTCCCCCCTGTAGAAGGCATCTTTGGGGAGCAATAAACATTCCAGGCCTTAGTACACACCGTGCTCCCCAGTGGGCCCAATGGCCACAGGGCCCTTCCTAAATAGGCCTCTTGACTCTGGTTCTGCCAGATGATTTGGACTGACATAGAGTCAGCTGAGGTAGGATGAGGAGAAGGCAGGCAAGCAGTCCCTACCCTCCATTCCAAGTAGCCCCAAATCAACAAGCAGACTGGAGACCACACTTGAGGTGTAGGAGGATCTGGAGAAGGGGTGAAAGAATTAGTCACCTGTAGTGATGAGCAGGCAGCAACTGGAATCCAAGATCCTTTCACAGAGAGACTCTGCAGAGAAGCCTGCAAACTAGGGAAGGGGGAAAAAGTTGAGGGGAAGGGGAGGTCTAGGGATTGAGTGATCAAGAAAGGGAGGTGCTCATGAAATTCAGCATCTCCAAAACAGGGTTCCAGAAGATACTGGACCTATTATGATCCATCCAGGTCCAATTTCCTCTCCACAACTCTGCCCCTCACCCTTGGTTCCTTTCACAAGCCTAAGCCTACCACAATGGAGTGCAAAACCCCAAGGCGAGCACATGCCAGCATAGCCACCACAAGTTCCAAGATCATAGGCATGTAGATGGCCACTCGGTCACCCTTCTGAACACCTAGAGGAAAAAGACACAGAAGAGAGACCATGGGCCCTTCTTGTTCCTTGCTCCCTCCTATTCAGACGACCCCTCCCAGCTAACTCTTTCTGTTCCTGTTACCAGATTCCTTCTGTTTCTTGTCCTCTTTCTCACCAATTCCCCAGATACTTCAGGTTTAGATCCTCTAGTTCCTCTCCCACACACATACTCACCCTGTTTACGGAGAACATTGCTGAACTGACACACCTGGACCAGGAGTTCACGGTATGTGATCTTGGTGGTCTCCCCTGGCTCATTGCCCTCCCTGAAATATACCAGAAAGAATCAGTAATTAGGGATACATCTTTGTTCTCTTAAAAATAAGACAGGAGCAGTCACAAAATTCCATCTGCTCATATCAATGCCTGACACTCTCCTGCCAATGAATCTTCTGCCATATCTTTCTAATTTTTTAAATTAACTCATTTTAAAATTTTATGTGTATGAGTGCTTTCTCTGTATGTATGTATGTATGTATGTATGTATGTATGTATGTATGTATGTGTACCACCTTGCATGCCTATTGCCACCAGAGGCCAGAGGAAGGCATTGGATCTCCTAGCACTGAAATTACAGATGATTATAAGTTGTCATGGGAATGCTAGAAATCAAACCCAGATCCTCTAGAAGAGCAGCCAGTTTTTCCAGTCCCCTGATACCACACCATGAGCTGACTGGACAGACAGCACTGTGGCCTCTCAAGATACTTTATGTGTAAATTTTATAAGATTGAAAAAGTGTATTGTCTTTCTCTGTGTCGTTTTGTATGTGTGTGTGTGTGTGTGTGTGTGTGTGTGTGTGTGTGTGTGTGTGTGTTTTGACAAAATGGAGTGTTGCATTAAGGAGGAAGCAAGCACACAACAGATGCACCTTGTTGTTGTTGTTGTTGTTCTTTTTTTCTTTTTTTCTTTTTTT
>BDUI01003667.1:10555-21107 GCA_002335545.1 Apodemus speciosus
TTGAGATTTCATGCAGAACTAAATCAAAAGTTTCATATCAGACCAAAATCAACAGGAAATGTAAAAACCGATGGGAGGCAGTGTGTACTTCACTAAATTCTCAATTTTCTTCCATGAAAATATGTTTTATCATTCTGGTATAATTCAACTATGAAAGTAGGAAATACTGTGGCCATAAGCCAGCAGAAGAGCCATGTGTTTCTGTAGACAGGCATTAAGGCCCTTGGAAAAGGTGAAAACTGTGTTGGAACTCATCACAAAAGTCTGACTAGGGRCTGAGTTTTATGACCACAACCTTGAATGTGCATAGTTGTGGATAGCACCTTGGCCAGGCACTCAACCTCCCAAATCAGTTTCTTCACCTGTGAAATGTGGATAGTGTTTAGTTTTCATAGCAACCATGAGATTTAATATGCAAGACATTTCCTGTATGGAATAAATTTGGTAGCAAGCAATTATGAACAGAAGGRTCATGAATTCTACTCAGGTAGAACCACCAATCAATCTTTGTAGTGACTCAGAACTGGAACTTTAGTTCTAGCTTGGTTTAGGTAATGTCTGGGGTGGAAGAGGGGAGATATATGTGTGCAGCATCTATACTAGACACACACACACACACACACACACACAGGGGTTCCAAGTGTCAGGCAAAATCAAGTGGAGATATGTGTAGTCTCCACAACTCACCGTGTGGATCTCCTCTGCCATTTCATTGCTTACCCTTATGCTCCCCTGAAGGCCTCTATAATTCTCCTATCTTCCCATTTATCTAATTTTGTTTTTACATCCTTGAAAGGCTTATTTCCCATTGTCCCTTGAAGGGAGCATCCTTCCTTAAACAAACCAATCTGGCCTACTCCTCTGTGTTGTTGCCGTTCTTATTGTCTCCTGACTCCGTTTATCTCCACATTTTAGGTAGCTTCTGAACCTTTGTCTAGCTTGATGTTGACCCTTGGAAGCAGCCACAGTGTGTCACAGAGCCAAGCTTGCTGCTCAGAGTCTGGGGGCATGACATGGTGTTTCTGTGTGGCGGTATGAACATCTCTGAGGATCGCCTGTGACTGCTTTGTTGTCTTTCCCAAAATGCTTTTCATTTTCTAGATCACTCTTAAGAACAAACACTAAGTTTTGATAAAAATCACTCTCCCCTCCCCCAAAAAAATTCAGTCTCTTCATACATTAACACATTTGGACAAAATTGCCTTTACACTTGTACAGTAACAAGCATATTCATGCCAGGATCAAAGGGGAAGGCACATCAATCTGAACGCAGACAGAGGGATACACACAAGGAAGGGCACGGTTTTCGACTCATGAGTGTTCTGGGTTTCTCTGTTTCTTGCAAAGATTACTATTGGCTGCAACTGCACCATGTGGACAGCTGCTGGGCCTCTTCAGCTGGTCACTTGCCTTGTTTCAACTTCACAGTTGGCATGAGCGTCCGTCAGTCTGCAGTCCCTGCAGTCTTTTTCCTTTCTCTGGGGAGACATTTCCTGAGAAAGGGGACTATAGGACCAGCTGAAAGGAACATCAGAACAACTAGAAAGATAATAGAACATGTCACAGACAGTTTTCACATCGACTGCTTCATGGAAATGAATTTGGGACACCGGGAGAGACAATACTATTTCTAACTACAGCAGAACTGCAACATCACTTTAACAACACAAAGTGGCTTTCTTTCATTGTTCCCCTTGCTCAAGAATCAATGAAGCAGTGGTCTTCTCTCAGGGTGTACAAAGAAGAACGCTTCAGGTCTACCCTCCCTGAAACAGRACACACAGGCACAGAGCAAAAGATCACAGGACACAGAGCACAGTCAAATGAATCCTAGGGATGAAGGCAAACTAAGTTAGTTGTAGGTGTCTAACTGCTCAGCAATGCAGGAAGTGCACGGAGGCACTGGAATTATCGGGTGTTCATGGCTGGGCCCCTTGAATTTGTGTTGGTGTTTTCAGTGCTGGCCATAGAGCTCGGCACATGGTACTGAAATAGAAAGAGTGAGGGAGTAAGGGAAGGCGGGAGAGAAAAAGGGAGGGGAGGGAATAGTGATAAAGGGAAAGGAAAAAGAAAAGGAAAGGAAGGAGAGGGAATGAGGAACGAGAAGAGGGTAGGAAAAGGGGGAAAGGGAGAAGGGAATGAAGCGGGGCAGGAGTTACGGGAATATTGGGGCACACAGGAAGGAAATTAGTCAGCTGTAAGCATATCAAAGGAACCCAGCCTGACTTAATAAAAGAAGGGGCTTACATTCTGAGTGGTTTGAGAAAAGGAGATGGGGTCATTTCCAGGTGGCTTTGAACATGTCAGTGTCTCATTTGGGAAGTGTGTTGTGGTCAAGTGACCATTGTAGGCTCCTGAAAGGAACATGACCACAATTCAAATAAACCAAGAGGAATGAGAAACACAGAACTTAAAGGCAGCCATCCAATGGAGTAAATAAACCACACCACAAGAAATGACAGGATGATAGCAGAAGGGCTGGGGGAGAGGGTGTGGCCTAAACCAGGAAGGCAGTGTCTGGATACCTTCCAAGTGAATGTTGAAGGATGTGGGTTTATAACTGAGATCAAGAATTCGCTTCTCCCACTGGGAAGCTTTAGTTTTCTTTTCTTTTGCCCTTAGACTGCTGCTTTTCTGTCACCATCCCTTCCTGAAAATAAACTCCAATCTTGGGTGCTTTCTCAACAGGGTAAAACAGATTAGTAACTACTGACCCTGGAGGTAGAATCAGATGTAGCTTTGAAGGGCAACTGATGGTACCAAAGGATAAATAAGGTTCACAGGTTCTGGCCTCCCTCCTATTGCCCCTATACTATGACATAGTTTCAACGGTTCTGAGAGGGGTAAGCACTGAGACCCTGCCTAGCCTGACCCACTCACTCACTTCACATATAAGGATATTTGAGAAGAGAGTTACTAATGTTTCTCTCTTACTCTGCAGAAGTAGTTATGAATGAGATGTATTTGCAGGTGGTTTTTAGTTAACTAAAGCCTTTAACATGGCCTTCTCCTTTATACTCACACAATGGAAAAGCATCAATGAGCTGGGCACCCTGAGTGGGATACACCACGGTACACGCTACATTAAATACTTATAGTATTTGAGGATGCTGATTCTCTAGAGGAGACATCTAACTGGCAGAATGACTTAGGTTAAATATTGTGCCTGGAAAATGTATTTTGTAAACAATGATATTGAGGATGTTAAGCTTTGGCATGCATATAATACTCATTCATGAATAAATTAGCATGCTATTGTATTTGGAAAAGACAGTGCCTGTAATACTCCTATGATTCATATAGGTAGTGAATAATGGAAAGCCCAAGAATATGTGAGAAGATTAAAATAAAATAAGAAACAAGCTATATATTGCTTTGATGTTATATACAGCCAACCCATGCAAAATGGCTTTTATATGCTATATATACTATACAGACTATTAAAAAGAAATTTTGAGGAATGAATATGAAGCAGACAGAAGGAGAAATAAAAGGTTTCACATGTTTATCATGAGTTAAAAATTGTACAGCTTTGTTCTTTGGATTCTATACCTACCTAATTGCATGAGTAGTGGAGTAGCATCGTCTATTCAATGCAAGATTCTCTTGAGATCCTTTTTGTAATTTAAATGAAGAAACAAAAACTTAGGACCTCACATAGTCTTACTCAGTAGCAATCCTCTAAGCTCGTCTCCACAAGCTCACCACCTACTGCATTACATGGCAAGTACCAGGCTGGCCAGCCAACTCACTGTGTTCTGCCTGGGCTTTTTCTTAATAGGTAGATCTTCAGGGGGGCAGCTCGCTGGAGGGGGCTCCCCAGTGGAGCCATCAGTAGATCTCTGGAATCGTGTTGAGGCCCCCAAAGGGAACTGAAGTTAGTGCAAAAGAGTCTCAGTTAGTCATCTAGTGACATGCAAAATGGAGGGGAAAAACAGAAAAGGAATTGTTTATTATTGTTAATGGTTTGATTGCTTTTATTAGATTAAAAACCATCATCTCTGGCAAATGCCATCTCTCCGATTCCAACAAAGGAAATGGATTCCTTATGTGTAATATTTACTATTCTGTTGTTCTCTGTGCTTCCAAGTTATCCATAATCAGGATGAAGACCAAATTCACAAAGAACTGCAAATATTTTGCAAAGAATTCAAATTTCTCCAGTGACAACCCTTTGAAAGATCATTTGTTTGCAGCATCTAGGTTTTTCCACTTTCATTCTCATGGAAGCACACAGGATGTAAACTCCTTTTATTCTTGTATTCATTAACAAGGAATTTTTTTAAAAAAAAAATTAAGCTGGCTTAAAAAGCATTCTACTCGGGAGCAATTTCAAGTGATGCGACATGCCCAAGGGTGGGGGAGGGGGGGGACAAACTCAAGTAGGCTACACGTAAAGCAAAGCACAGCTATACGCACATTAGTATAATTACAGATTGCAAATTATATCGGATGTATCTAATATCTAATTTTTTGAAAGCTGATTCCACTTGAGACTTCAATAACGGCGTCAACATTTTGCAGGTGGCTTCTCTGTACAGTATCCAATGGGAATTATTCTTCCAATGCTTATAGCCCTCAAGTTAAAACTGGAGCTCCCACTTGAAGGACCAATGAACACTGAACACTGAGAATAGCACCTAGACAAAGGAAATGGAGTGCGGGGCGACCCTGGATGACTCTGAGTACAGTCGCTTATTTCATCTCCACTGTGAACCTGATACTTACTTGCTTCAAGCAATAAGGAACTTCAGCATCCGTCATTAGAAAATGTGGGAGAGGCTCATGCCGAGGTAGCCAACTGAAAAGCTAAGGGTTGGGCATTCCTTAGATCCATGAATAAAAGGGAAAATGTGCATCAAGGTGTCGTGTTTTACCTTTGACTGCAAACATAAAGCCTTAGGTTAAATTCAGCTCGCCTAAGACATACAGTTTGTGTGTCTAAAGAGGATCCACACTCGGCTTTGAGGCACTGGCTTTTGTCCTCAAGCCCTGCACATGAATCAATCACCGACCAAGAAAAAATGTATTTGAGATCTCAGAGAAGGAAGCGTATTCTCTAAGTTGATTGGATCCATTTTCTTGATTCCACCTTAAAGATCTTTCTGSTAATTAGTCTGGGCTGCCGCTGCATTATTTAATTATCCGCACTTCTGTACAATGAAATATGTTGCCAGTCGTGCACACTTTACAGTGCAGCGACTGCTCACATGTAACGCTGCCTCCACAGTTAGTACATTCCTTTGTTCTGCTCATAAGTGGTTTTAGAAAAAGGGGTGGGCCCGGAAGGAGGAGCCTTTGGGGTTTGTAAAATAAAAATCATACATTCCTGGTGCATGTGCGGAATCCGATGCATTTACATGAATTCTTCTTTAGAAATTAAGTTGCGGTTCCACTTGGAATAAGCCAAGGCACATGTCGGATGACTTCAAATGCAGCTATGAGGCTCTGAGTGTGCCTTGAACATTTCTCTAGTGAGTACTCACTGCAATGCAATGAGGGACAGGATGACTTGATTTTTTTTTCTTTTTTAAATCAGCAAGGAATGTCTTTAACAAGGAAGAAGTAAATTATGATAATTACTCTGAATGGCTGGATCCTTGAGCATTACTAATTAGCATTTATTGCCTGGATTATAGAACAATACAAGTGAAACCAAACTGCGGTTGCTCTTTTACCTTGAAGACTTGAAAAGGCAATGGAGGAAGATCTCCGCAGCAGCCACCTCCGTGGTGCTCTCGCAGGCAGTCTACCTCTCCACAGCCTGCAGACTCCCTCCTTGTGGAAACACACCCATACCGACCTCAGCATTTCCGGCCCATTCATCTTTTTGTGTGTTAGGCTCATATTTGCATGGGCTATGAGGTTCTGGAGACTGATAACRGGCAAAATATTTTGCCCATCATACTGTCTGAGGACGATGTTATCAGTTGGGAGAGCTTAGCAATAAAGAGCTGAAACTCCATGCTCCATGAAAATATGGAATCCTCCCAAAGAAATATTTGGCTTAAAAATAGAACAAAGAACTCAGCTCTTGGTGAATGAAATTTTACATTTCTTCACTGGCCCTTAGAACTGAAGCTTAAAAGAAAATAGCTAAGAAAAAAAATGATGGGTTTCTAGTATAAGTACCTTTATTTATCTATCTATCTATCTATCTATCCATCTATCATCTATCTATTTATTTTCCATTAGGAATCTGTGATGACATGGGTTCTGAAATTAGAAAACAAAAATTAGATGTTCATGAACAGGTCAACAGCACTAAATAAATGGCATTGTTATAATTTGGCAGCTGAATTTTTAAAATAAGCCAGCAGGTATAATATAAGGAGAGAAAGGAAGGAAGAGAAAAAAGAGAGAGAAAGACTCCTTGAGTCATTTATCATCCTGCAATCTCTGCCGTTCTCTACATCCCATTATAGCGAGTGAAGAGAAAAAGACTATGGTCAGCCAGAAAACGGGCCTAAATACAGTCAGTGCTCTTCCAAATACCGTCCATGGTTTCCTCACCCTGGGCCTTTTTAGTCTGGAAGAATAAGTTTGCCTAAATCTGTGAGGAGATTAAATAGACTGGTGATAGAAATTAATTCTGCCGAATGAGCAAATGCATTCGAGTTGCCCAGATGCAAATAAGATAGATAATGCTTTTCTTTGCCTTTGACATGCTAGGCGGATTAGTTTAGAATGCTAAATCTGATTTTATTAGAATATATTAGCAGTGTTTTAATTAATACCAATCAAACGTTTTTCTTTCCCTGGGGCTTGATATGTTCCTAACACTTTCTAAATCATCTGTTTTCCCCTCCAGGAAAAAAAAAAATCCTACCAAATCACCAAATCAGCCTTTGTTACATTCTCTTGATTTTAATTTTACTGTGTTCTGTGGAAAGCCATAAACTTTTTGCATAAAGGTGTTTTGCCCATAAATTTCATTCCAGGTGCCAGATTTTAAAATGAGTTACTGTTTCTCTAGCATGCCTCCTTTAAAGAGAGAGAGAGAGAGAGAGAGAGAGAGAGAGAGAGATTAGAGATTTGAAAATTGAGCATTTTCTGTATTTTTCTTTGGGGGTCAAGGTATCGCAAAACTGGTTTCAGCTGGTTCCTCTTGTTATCAGTGGGCTTTCTTAAGCTGTTAAATTTCAACTGCATTGGTTTTGAACAGACAAAAAAAAAGCAAGACTTTTTAAAAGGAGGTGGTTGTGCGTGTGTGTGTGTGTGTGTGTGTGTGTGTGTGTGTGTGTGTGTGTGTGTGTTTCAGCTAGGTAAAAATATGGTGAGCCACTGTGCCCTGTGAACTGAATTCTAACTGTGCTCTAAGGAGGCACAGGACAGGGTTCCACTCATTATCCTTCCCTTTCTCTCCAGCTTCCTGTCCTCCTGCGCCCTGAGCTCCAGTTCCCCGGCTCTTTTCTTCCCCCAGTGCACCCCCCTGCAGCTCCTAGCCTTATTTTTTTTTTATCTGCCAGGCTGGATTTGCGCTTTTAAAGATCAGTATCAATAATAGCCTGCTTGTTTCGGTTACACACTCTCCCTCTAAAAAGACAGTCCCCTCTAATTGATGCGTCTGGGCTAGTCTAGACTGGTAGTGATTGAACCAACCACCAATTATGTTATTCATTTCACTGAACTCCACTGATGGGCTCCGTGAGGAAGAGGGGGTGTTGAGAAACCTGCCCTTGCAATGAAGCAGTTGCCTGCTAAAATATAAAAACCTGTGTGTCACACGCACCWCCGAATGCCTGGGCACCCAGCTTTAGTGTGAGAACAGGAGGAATCCACTAGAAAGCATGGGGGAAAGAAGGAGTGTCCCGGAGCACAAACTGAAACATTTGTATTGAGTTATGTCCCCCCATCATTTGAAATCACAGAGAAATTACAGCTATCATAGCTTTATTGATCATTCACACATTTCTATCACATAGGCTGCGTACATATCTTGCCTTCAAAAGCACCAAACGTCTGCCAATCTTTCACATGTATGATATTTCACATGTATGTATATATTACCCATAAGTTAAACTGTTGTACTGCCATAATTTCCACATAGCTATACATGCACATTGACTGAAATGGGGTGGGAGAATTGTTAATTATTTTATATAAACTCAYGGACAATCTCTCACAGAACTGTACGCTTTGAAGCACATTCCATCAAATGCTGCCAAGTAATAGTTAAATTACAGCCGCACAGGAGGCTTCAACAAAAGGCACAGCACAGTCCTTACACACTTCTCAGTTCAGCGTTCTGATGCAAAATGCTTTCTTGACTGCAGTTRGGGTTAAAAGTGAGTAAAATTGCAATGAATGCTTAAAAAATAGGAAATGAAAGTTTCCTTCACCTTTCGCTCCATGTGCCCAATGGGGGCTATTCCGAAATCTTTCAAACATGAAAGCATTGGGGGTCTGGGTCGATTTAGGTATTTTCCAAAAATGGAGAGAAAGGTTGGGGCTGAGAAGAGCAAGACTGTTTAAAGGAAACCGTGCGCCCGAAATTTTCTACAACAAAGGAWAGGTAAGCGCCGCGTCCTTCTCCCCCAATGTGAGGCAGACCTGAGACACTGGGACTACCCCGCCATGAAAAGTTATGATCTCAGAAAACTACAAAGCAGGAAATGCTCACAATTGCCTCGAGAAAGGATCATTTTTTTAAATGTAGTTTGATATTACCAATAACTTTGTCAGGGAGAATTAAAAATCCCGAGAGTCGTGAGCGTTGATTGTCCCCCCAAAAGAATGCAATAGTAGCAAATGCACCCAGTTATTTCTTCCATTCCATAATATTTAGAAAATATACATCTATCTTCTTCACTTTTAAGTCCATCATGTATTACATTTTTAAAGAGGTACCAAACCAAGGAGGCAGAATTCTTTCTTTCATTTTTATTCTCACAAAATCTTGCAAAGTAACACATATTTTATCTTTCCTGGGCTCTTAATTCCCTTCCTTTGTATTGAATACAAGAGTTGAAGATTTAACCTCTTCAATTCGTCCAGACTAGAGGTGTATGAGTACCTACGTCAGTGAAACCTCTGTCTGGCCACACAGAACACACGTGTAGACAATGCAGACAGAATACATTCCCATGACCATTTTAATTGGGCATAATTTTGAGATTAACTGTTGAGCTTAAAAGTTGGAGGCATGGGGCATGCTGGGACTTCAGCTGAGATGTTCTGAGGCCAAGCACCAGGTACCGAGCTGTTGGTATTACGCTCCGATAGTACTGTGTGTTGCTCTCAAGGAATCGATCCGCCAGCCTCGGTATCAGCCATAGACACAGGCGTCCATAGCAATCAACACAGGATGCTAACTAACATTCTATGCCCACTTTTACAGAAGCCAGGAGCTGCCACTGAGGTCACCTGATCCCATCTAACAATGGAAGCCTCAAGGGTGTATTCCCATCACTTCTGACAAACTTTTCTTCCTTCCTTCCTTCCTTCCTTCCTTCCTTCCTTCCTTCTTCTTTCTTTCTTTTTTTCTTTCTTTCTTTCCTTCCTCCCTCCCTTCCTTAAAAGACAAAAAGTTCCTTCAACGAAGCAAAGGCACGACTCACAGCTCCCAAGAGCCTAACCCGTGGATTTAAACGGTAAACATCACAAGTTAGGGTCTCAGGGACTGAGGGGAGCGCAACACAATTCTTTCATTCTTTCTTGAGACAAAACAAAGCAAAAAAATAAAAATGACAGGCAATTTCAGTTACAGACTCAGGAGCAAAACGCAGCAAACAGGTGGTCCAGCATGGCTACATCCTGGCTCTCTACGTCTCTTCCCTTCCCAAAATTTAGATCAATTTTTGTCTCCATACAGCCCTGTATACGCAACACACACACATATATACCTGAACATATAAATGCCTGTTGTATCTAAGAAAACTTTGCAGCTTTGGGTAAAAAAAAAAAATCATTTACCAAATTGGAAAATAATATGAATAGGCTCAGAAATGTCCAGTTCTATTTGGAAAGAAAAGAAGCGATCTACAGTTGGAATTAAACATCTCTTCAAACCTTTCATTTGTAACTAGCACGATTGACTGAGGAGAGGAAAACAGAAAATACGCAGAATCTGCCTTTCCCCCAGGGCAAGCATGCCTCATGCAACAATCCTAAGAGATGGGGTCTGCGGGAGGAGCAGGATTCCGAGGTTAGATAGGTTTTTGAACTCACCCATGTGAAGTGGATCCTGGCAGCTGAGTTTCCAGGAGCGCCATCCGGAGCCGGGGGAGAATGTGAGCTCTAGGCTGGGCGAGGTGTTCAATAGGACAGAGAATGGGGCGGGGAGGGAAGGCGGGGGCAGGAAGCGATACTCCAAAATCCAGAGAAGACTGTAACTCTGTGGTTTATGCTTTGACCGGGGTTGGGAGGGGGTTGGGAGGAAGGCTGTTGGGTGGGAGTGGAGGGAGGGGCTGGGGCTGATCGAATTTGGAAAATAGTCGCTTAAAAAATTAAAAATAAATAAATAAATCGAGAGAGGACAAGAAAATTTCCCAAGGACTGCTCGGGGGGCGGGGGGGGGATTCCTTTTTCTTTTTCTTCTTTCTCTAGCATT
>BDUI01003667.1:96247-109058 GCA_002335545.1 Apodemus speciosus
TCTCTCTCTCTCTGTCTCTCTCTGTGTGTATCTGTGTCTCTGTGTGTGTGTCTCTGTCTCTCTCTGTGTGTCTGTTTGTCTCTGTCTCTCCATCTCTCTCTGTGTGTCTGATTGTCTCTCTGTCTCTCTATCTCTCTGTGTGTTTCTGTATGTCTCTGTGTGTCTCTGTCTCTCTTTCTCTCTGTCTGTGTCTCTGTGTGTATGTCTCTCTGTCTCTCTGTCTCTTTCTGTCTTTCTGTCTCTGTGTATGTATCTCTGTGTGTCTCTGTGTGTCTCTGTGTGTCTCTGTCTCTCTGTCTCTGTCTCTGTCTCTCTCTCTCTCTCTCTCTCTCTCTCTGTCTCTCTCTCTCTCTCTTTGTCCCTGCCACTGGTTATGTGAACTGTATGCATTTAGAATATACAAATTGATGTTCTGTCACGTATATATTCATTTGTAAAATGATCAATCCAAACCAATAATCACCGCCATCTGCCTGCTCCCATCCTAACTCTCCTTCCCTCTGTCTCTCTCCTCTTCCCTCCTCTTCCTTCTTTTTCTCTCCTTGTTTCTTTCCCTCTCTCCCTGCCTCTCCCTCCTTGCTTTTTGGCTTCCCTCTCCTCCTTTCTCCTTTCCTCTCTTTCTTTCTGTCTCTTTTGTGTCTTTTTTTAATGGAAAGGACATAGAATTTACCCATTGAACAAAGTCACAACACTGCTAAAATGTCCGTCCCACACAGAAACATACACAAATCAATGCAATCTTTATCAAAACTCCAACAGCACATGCCACAGAATGAGAAAAATGGAAACCCTGAAATTCATGAGGAAACACAGAGGACCTCAAATGCCCAAAGCAATATTGCAAAAGAAGAACGAGGCCAGAAGTATTATACTTCATTATTTCAAAATATGCTACAAAACCACAATAATCCAAACATTGTGGTTCTACATAAAAACATATAGATGCATAGATAAACGGAGCATGATACAAAACCCAGAAATCTATGCCTTGTGGTAAACTTATTATTTTCACAAGGTGGAAAGAATTTACAGTGGAGAGAGAGACAGACAGACAGAGACAGACAGAGACAGAGAGAGACAGAGACAGAGAGACAGAGAGAAAGACAGAGAGAGAAAGACAGAGACAGAGAGAAAGAGAGACAGACAGACTACAGGGTTAGGAAACTTGTTTACACACATGCACAAGAGTGAATTGAGCTCTTATTACAAACTATATACAAAATCAACCCAAAATGTAAAACCTAGCTATAATGCCTGGAACTATAAAGCTGCTAGCAAAACCAAAACCAAAATAAAACAAACAGAACCCGCTTCAATCGCTTATTAAAGTCTGTGTGGGCCTGCTGATCACATGCTGAGGGAATTAAAGACCTAGCCAACTCTTGAAAAGGATGCACAATGCTGATTCCCACCAAACTTGGGTCGGTCACAGAGCATGTTCTGAAATGGGCTCCTATTTGTTCTAAGTTGTCTTTGTGCCAGAGAGAGGCAGGCCTTGGGAAGCTCCTGCTAACTGACCCTAAGATGCCCCTGAGTGTGGGTGTCCTCCCTTCCTCAAGGCTGGGAGGTGTCTGCAAAGGTCACACATGAGCATCATCAGTGAGTGATTCGCCCCTTTGACGTTAGAGGGAAGCAAAGGCTGGGTGCTATAGGTCTTGAAATCTACGGCAAGACTGACCCTGCGAAGCTCTTCAGGAAATTCACATTTTATGAAGGACATGGGCTTAGACAGTTTGGACCAAGTAGAGATTAGTAAGGCCATAGGACGTAAATTTCAGTTTGAAGTTCCTGATCTAGATGTAGAGATGTTAATATGTCCACAAGAAATCAATAGTTACATTGCAGATAAGAAGGATGGTATGAATCAAGGATAGAAGCCTTTGTCCTCTCTCCGAGGACTCAGAGAGCACTGTTGGGTATCTGGACATGAGAACACATGGTGACCAATCCCTTCAAATGACAGCAGCCACGTTGGGCTTGTATGTAAACTGTCTGAATAAGAACCCAGACTATTTATACCTTTGGTACAATTTTATCCTTTGAAAATAAATTGGTCTTGCCAATAAATATTTTTGGTTATGAAACCAAAAGCTTAAAGCATTAAAAAACAAACAAACAAACAAACAAACAAACAAGTGGTTTGCATTGAGGTGAAAAAATTGACCACAAAAGGCATAAGCACCAGAATAAATGGACAAATTAAGAGAACAGCTTTAGACTGTATGTCTTATGTCTGCTATGAGGTTGCTCCTTTCCAGCCATAGGTAGCCAGTCTCAGAATGGAAGATTTAACTCTTTTCAGGAGTCTGTTAGGACAACCATGACCTTTCTGGAATTTAGCTCCTTTGCTATGATGTGCTGGCTGCTTTTGAATGACACTTTCAATGTCAGAGTTGTTTTACCCATGGCTGCCCGTGCTGCCTGAATTGAGGGGGAAGGAGGACTCTTCAGATCTGACATGAGCTGCCCTGAATCTGCTGGGTACCACCTGCACATCTTTAAACGCAGGGCTTCCTGTCCTTTGACTTTGCTACTTTATTAGTTACTAAAATGAATGAGTAGGGACTCTCTCAGCACTGATTCTACATGGTTATGCATATATACAGGTTTTATGTTTAATGCATTGATTGTTTAATTATAGTTCATGTCGTAACATAATAACTATAACAAATACTCACCTACACACAAATAAATAGACATGAAGACTACCAATAAAGCATTCCTCTCACACCTTGGGCAGAGATGGAGTAATAAGAATGTATGCAGCCATGTTCATATGACTAACAGCCAAAGAACTCTTTTGTCAGGTTCTAAGAATGGTAGGACCCAAACGTGGCGAGTGTTAGTATCCTCAAAAGAATCCGAGTATTAGGAGGCAAAATCCACTAATCTTCTAACGGAGAAGATCTTGAAAAAAAGGGAGAAAAGTCATGACCAAAAAGGCTGAGTCTCCACACAGAGCTTCTGAAGGAGCTCAGCCAAGGGAGAGGCCTGTGGGGCTGCTGTATCTGGAACTGTCCTCCTCATCTGATTTATTAAGGAAATGGGCTGGGTGACTTAGTCACCCAGAGCCCCAGTTTCCTTGAGTATAGAGTTGGAAAAGTAATGAAAGGGTCTCCTAAGGTTAAGGAGACAGCTGAATGAAATGATCCGAGAGTCCCTTGACATGTGACTCAGATACACCAAGAGTGTGTTTTAAAAGCTAACTTTCAGGTAGTGTAGTGGGCTGTAATAATAAGCTCTGATCTTGCTTGTAGGCACAGGAACATGGAGTGATGATATGGGATGTAGGACAGCTCAGAGCACTGTGCTTTTGGAATCTTCAAACTGTATTAATTCTAAAGTTCCTGTATTATTTGTGTGCTCTGTGTTACCCTTCATAATTAAAACCATACTTCAAAAATGGTGGTGAGTCCTTTTGTCAGAAGATCTAAATATTCTTTTAAAAATCTTTGAAATTTACCCTATTTTTTAAAAAAAAAAAGGCAAAAATTATTGACAGAAATAAAAAGTCCATGGTTCAGAGCCAATGAATTCCTAGGGTCTAGGATGCTGCATAATGATTACCAAGTAAGTGATCACTGCCTGAACACAAGGCTGATGCATCTCTCTGTTGCATCATGGGAGCAGACCTCTTACGGGAGGATCTGATAGAGTACGAATGCCAGAAGTGCTATTGGACACCATTGGTCATGAACTACCCTTTCCACAGTAACCTCAGTGTCAGGGCTGATACCTGTCAACTTTTTACTGTGCTTTGTATGCGCTGCCTCTAAACTTCAGGCGCTGCCAGTGGGACAGTACAGAGAAGTGGGGGAAGTAGGCTTTGAGAGGTAATTAAGCCATGAGGTCTCCTTGGCCAAGTCCCCACAGCATGAGCTCTATAGAGGACACAGTCCCTTGGGCCTCTCTTTTCAAACAAGGACATTTAGTCCCTCTGTATAACCCGTTCCTCACCAGACCCTTCCATTTTGGCCTCCATGATCTCCAAAGCAGTATGAGATAATTTCTGATTTTTTATAAATAACTCAGACTGGGGTTGGAGAGACACTTACTGCTCTTACAGAGAGCCTGAGTTTGGTTCCTAGCATCTCTCTTGGGTGACTTACATCTACCTCTAACCCCAGCACCAGGGGATGAGATGCCCTTTCTAGCCTCTTTGGGTGCCTGCGTACACATGCACAAATACATATATACGAATAATTAAAAACTAAAAATATAAATGCATAAATAAGCCAGAGTGTTCTATTTGGTTATGAAGCCCAACACAGATGAAGACATATCCGGTCACTTTGGTAATATCTAGTGTTTTCTTTTAAAAGTATCTAAGGAAGAAAGTTAGAATTTTAGTTGTAACCGTCCTCTTTGACATCTTGGACCTGGAAGTCCTGTTCACTCTTCTCACGTCTTCCTTTCCACCATCTTCACTTCTGCTCACCCTCCTCACCCCATCCCCTTTCACCCACGAATCACACACTAGTAGCTTGCCCCCAACAGTCAGAAGCAGCTCTTGCATATTTCCTATTTGCTGCTAAGCACCCAGCTTTGAAATAATACTGGATATAAGGATGTATTAAAATATGTATATTAAATGAGTTAAGTATTCACTGAGAGAAGCCGGGTATTTTACACAAGAAAGAAAAAAAATCTATTGTTTATCTCTGTAAGAATTTGAATCAATTTCTGGTCTACACCAGTATTTCCTTTTGTTGACCATACACTGTATTTTATATGTATTTATGCATTTAGTTATTTGCTTCCCTGTGGGCTGGGAAGGCCTCAGAAATGAGAATCTATTTCTCCCTTATCTTCTCCCACAAAGAGCCACTCCAAGGTTCTGCCCACGGTGTCTGCGATCACCAAGCATGGCTGACAATCTCAAGAACAATATGAGTGCAGCCATCTCCGAACTTCCTACAGCAGAGGGTTCGTGCCTCAACCATCCTGGCATCTAAAGCAGTGCCCAGGACTTTACAGAGACTCAGTGAATCTGATGGTGAGGAGGACGGAAGCAGAATGGATGAATGCTAGCAAACATGGCACGCAGCAAGCAGATGTGCTTTGCACTGGGTCTAGGCTGTGGTCATCCAATAAGCATTTATTGAATACCGCTTTGTTCCAGTCATCATGCTACATACTAGTAACTTTGGCAGATGAATTACATGAGGGTAAGGCGAGAGGTGTGCATGGAGTCCCCACTCAGAAGGGAAAAGTGACTGGGACAATACCCCCTGGCATTGTCAATGGACAAGGCGAGAATGACACTCRAATGCAGGTGTTAATGAGACATGAAGGGACAGTGGATGGATAGGAAAAGATTAGTACAGAGAAGACTTATGAGTAGTCAACAAACCCTTCCATTCTTTCAACAAGGAACCTTCTTACAAAAACAAATGGCCTCTAGATATTAGTCACTCTCTAAATTGGTGGCTTAGTATGATGCCAAATTTTGCTATGGCAAACAGACATCTTTCATGTATGGTGACACTGACATCATCAGCCCCAAACCCTCAACATTCCTGTGTGATCGACTCACTGGACAGACTCAGATGTCTGTACTCAAGTGTGGGCTGACCTCCCCGACCGTGGCCCCAGCACAAGCAGTGTTTCAGTATGTCCTAGCAAGGATAAGAAAGCGGCAAGCTTTTGAGTCATTACCCCGCCCCTCGGAGCTAGCTCTTGTCAGGCATCTGCCACTCAATGTAATATTTCACACCAGGGCCTGATGCTCCGTAAGGAAGCACAGTAGAGAGAGGATAATGAGGCAAGGCTTCAAGAAGTAATCAAGAAAGAATCACAGGAACTTTAAACACTTAGTAAGACTAAGTGTTAGAAATGGAATAGAAATGAGTTCTCATGTTGACCTAGAATGAGAGTTTAAACTCAAGTACAAAGACCTTGAAAGTCAAAGTGGGTAAGAAGAAAAAGCAAGGTATTGCTGTCTTTAACCACTCAGAACTCTCTGGTCTGACAGTCAATTGTCTTCTACATGTTTAATGTACCATGACCATTCTGGTCTGCCCATGCCAGAGGTGTAGCCATACAGCTTGACCTTACTATCTGTGAAACAGAATTACTCATAAACAGATACACGCATGGGTTCGTCCCTATGTCAGTCGGCATATAAGAGGACTGTGAAGAAGCAATAAGAAAAGACCTCCAAGAGAGTCATCAGCAAGCACTGGGCTTCTCAGGGCTGACTGTCCGGAGGGGTGTAGAAACACAGCAATCACCATGGGGCTGATTCCAGTTTTATAGGCATCATCATGGGGCTGAATCCAGCCCTGCCCTGGACGTGGCCTTATTGGGCTACTCCACATCCGCAAGCTTAGATGTTCTCATCCATATGTGCTACATTAAAGATCGAGCGCAGTCGCACTGTAGCTCCGAGAAGCAAGTGCCTCTGCCTTGACCTGATCCCATGGTCTTGAGTCAGGCAGGCCAATGCCATTCTGCTTTTGCTCCCTGGTTTTCACTATGAAAGGCAAGATTTTAGAGACACAGAAAGGACAAGAGAAAATAGCTCTTGTGGGCTGCTGGGGAGCCGTTCTATGCCAGTGGATATAATCACAAAAGCTAACGAAACCACAATTCACACATTCACAAAAGCCTACTTAATAAGTTTCGCCCTTGTATCTGCTAATATTTTTTTCAATATTCTATTTTTATTTTCAATTATGTGTATACATGCGTGCCAGTATCTGGTTATTGCCATATGAATGCAGGTGTTTGTGGAGCCACAATGTATGTGAAGGGGCTTCTTAAACTAGAATAACAGGAAGTTGTGAGCTCGCCAAGGTTAGGTGCTGGGAACTGAACTTGGGTCCTCTGAAAGAGAAGCATGTGCTCTTAATCTCAAGCCATCTCCTCAGGCCCTGTGATAAAACTTCTGTTTGTCACAGAAAACTGATGTAGAAGGCACTTTCTTTCAGTGACCTGTCTATCAACCAAGCCTCAGATATGTGTTTAATGCATATTTACATGTGTGGCCATAATGTTACACTCGCATTATTTGAATGGTATAAATGACATTATTTTATTGAAATATAAATATTATATGCATCCATCTAACAAATGTTCATCTGCTACCTTTTTGAGATTTGGCAGTGAGCTAAAAACATGCACACATGGAAAAGATTTTTATATTCCCTTAAATAGTATTTTACAGATGTAATGAAGAAACAGATTTTATGAATATACAATGAAGCCCACTGTCAAGTTTGGACGACCTATCTCATTGTGCTTTAGCAACTTAAAGTTTTCCATTGTTGATGTGCTCTCTTCATTATTTTGTAACCCAAAAGAATGGGAGTCCGTGCTATAAGATAATTTTACACTTAGTATGAAAATATAGGTTCAAAAAGAAAGTGTGCCTTCCTTCAGAAGAGAGATAATAAAAAAAGAACAAGACTGTATCAAAGCGAGAACACTTACGGAATCCTCAAAGGCAGTAATAGACAACTGAAATGACCAAGGAAAAGATGCACAGCACCCCAGACAGTATGCCAAGGGCTGGGTCCCAGCTCAGCAGGTGAGTGYTTCTCAAACATTCAGGAGCCCTTGGGTTCCCTCCCAAATTCTCTATAAAGTAGCTGCCATGGGCCAAGACTGCAATCACACCCCTTGGGAGGTAGAAGCAAGAGGGTCAGATGTTCTAGGTTATTCTTCATTAACTACTGAATATGAGCCTAGCCTGGGCCTTGTGAGACCATGTCTTGGGGGTAAAAGAGAAAAAAGAAGCCAGTCGGAGCACAGTTCCAGGCAGGTGATTTCCCAGCAGGGGTCAGGAGGTAGAAGCCTCATCTCAAAGATAAGGTGATGGTGATAAGGACTGCTAATCCTCCCCTTAGGACGAGCCCAATGCCCGAACAAGCCCCAACTCCAGCTGTAGGTTTTGGTGAGAAAGCCATTCCCTCCACAAATACCACACACAAATGAGCAGCAGGGAGAAATCCCATTTTGCTATTCATGAGTCAGATGCAGTGGCCTGGTGCCTTCCTGACAAGGAATTTGTTGCTTGAAACTGAACCTGTGCAATCGTTAGAGGTTGAGGAAAGGGGGAAACCACAGGTCAGGGAATCCTTCCACAGTCCCAGAGCAAGAAACACTGTAGGGGGAAGCCGTTACAGGGAGAACAAGAAAGTCAGATGAGAAAGCTAGAAGAAATGCGGAAGGCTTAGACAGTGGCGTGCATAATCGTGTTCAGTTGCCAGAAGCAACCTCAGCACTGGAAATAAATAACACTGGGGTTTGAGAGCCCTGACCTCAGGTCAACAGGTGGCCTAATCTCTGAGTCACCTACTGCTGGAAGCCACTTTGCTGCTACAAGAGCGACAAGCTCTGATTTGCATCCTTCCAAATGCATGATTAGTACCTAGSAAGCATCAATAGCGTGAGACAAGTCTTTCACTAGCCTGCTCTCCGTGGCTGCTCCCTACTCTCCCAACACAGTAGAACATCAGTGAGAACATCAGCTACCCCAAGCAGTATAATAAGTACGGAGAGTTTGGCAAAAGCGAAGGAACCTGCCCAGGCCATAGATTCCAATCCTTCAGATCACAAAAGCTCCTAGTATGCAAAGGAAAGAGACCAATGTGCAGACAGRTATGGTGAACACCAGACATCTGTTCAAATCAGTTTCAAGACTACGTCATCAGAAAGGCCAGAGTCCAAAATCTCTACTCATCCTTTGACATTAAGCTTTGAGAACCAGAAAAGCTCAACTTATCCCTGACCCCTGTATCCCAAGCTTTGAAGACCCAGAAAGCTGTTACTCTAACACACATCCTCTTCTCAGTGTCTTTCTCCTGGACTTCTTGCTATTCTATAATCAAGATTCCTACTTCATCGTTAGAGAGCTGATTACAGTAAAAATCCACCATGGCCAGCACAGTAGTAACCAGCAACCCTCTAATATTAGCAGGAGGAAAAAGAAGGATAAACAAACAGTCAACAACCAACCAACAAATAACAGGACCTCACAGGAAACATCTCCTAATAGACTTAAGTGGAAAGAGCCTCCACTTAGCATCATAAAGAAATGCAGAGTAGCTGAAGGAATTTACAAGAAATCCATCACCTGCCATCGCCTGCAAAGAACGCTTACTACCAAAGACACCCACAGACTGAAGATCTAAGAATGGAAGATAATGTACCAAAAAAATGCACGTTGCTATACCTATTCTGATATCTAACAAAATAAACTTCAAATCAAAACAAGCTCAAAGAAATAAATAAGACCAGTGTGTGATAGCAAAGGACAATTCTTTGTCAAGAGATATAACAACTGTACATCTAGATATCAAATGTTGTGACTCCCGATTTCATCAAACACTAATGAGTAGAACAAAAAATCTGGTGTAATAATAACATCATGACTTCAATAGCATATTCTCTCCTTTTGATGGGTCTTCAAAACTAAATGCAGAAGCTTCAGAGTTGAACAGCCCTGCAGATCAAGTGGACTGAATAGGCATCTAGGACTATTCCACCCAACATATAGGAAATGCGCATTTTCCTTCCRAATCCCAGGAAACCTACTGTAAATACAACACACTCTATGTCACAGAGCAACTATTCACAAACACAAAAGAACCAAAATAATTTATTGTGTGCTATCAAACTGGGGRAATTGAATGTAGAAATCCACAGCAATAAAAGCCGCAAAACTACAGACGGAGCRGGATGATCTTGCGGAACCAGTGTGTCCTTGGAAAATAAAAGCAAGGAAGAAATCTAAAAGTTTTCAGAACCAAATGAAACTGGAAGCACAGCCTACCAGAGCCTCTGGGATACAGCTAAGGCAGTTCCCAAAGGAAACTGTTGGCTGTGAGTGCTCACATTAAAAAAACCAGCAAGATCTCAAATTAACCTAAGGGTGCATCTCAAGGTCTRAGAAAGACACAAMAATGCCAAACCCAAAAGCAGCAAGAAGCAAAAAATAATTGAGACAAGAAAGAACTTAATGGAATAATGCTAACATCTCAAGACACAGAACCAATCAAATATAAAACATGAAAAGATTGACAAACATTTAGCCAAACTAACAGAAAAAGAGGAAAGGCAACTAATTAAATTATGTTGAAGAAGAGGACTCTAAGGGATCATTATGGGATACTCTGAAAATGTATAGTTTAAAAAAAAAACAGGGGGCTGGAGAGATGGCTCAGAGTTTATGAGCACTGACTTCTCTTCCGAAGGTCCTAAGTTCAATTCCCAGCAACCACATGGCAGCTCACAACTGTCTACAATGAGATCTGACAGCCCTCTTCTGGTGTATCTGAAGACAGCTACTGTGAACTAAAAAAAAAAAAAAAAAAAAAAGAGCTCCTAGAAAATCCAGAAGAAACAGAATAATTCCTGGACACACAGAACTTACCAGACGTAAACCAAAAAGATAGAAACAATCTCAACAGATCTATAGAAATCAGTGAGGTAGAAGTTGCAGTAAAAAGTAAAAAGTCTCCTCACCATGAAGAGCTTGGGAGAGAATGGAATCCTGCTGAACTCTACCAAACCATTGAGAAAGAGCTAACATCAATGCTCCTTAAACTCCGTGCAATAGGGAAGGCAGGCTCACTACTAAAATCATTATACACAGATGGCCCTACCCTGCTGTCAAAAGTCCATAAGGACACACAAGAAAGCTAGAGGCCAGTTCCCCTGATGAACATAGACACAGACAGTCACAATAAAACAGTTGTAAATCTAAGTCACGATCACATTAAGAGGGTAGTACACCGTGACCACGGTTATTTTTTTCATCCCAGGGATGCGATGCAAAACTATAAACACAACACAACAAGCAAATAGACTTAAGGACAGAAACCATATTATCATCKCAATAGGAAACTGCCTTTAAAAAAGTTTAGCATCCCTTTCATGGTAAATAACCTCTAGAAACTAGGAAGAGAAGGAGCAGTACTCATTATAGGAAAGTTTATATTCGATAAACAAACAGTATACTAATCAGGAAAACACTGAAAGTATCAGTAATGAGACAAGGGTATCCAGGAAATGAAGTTGTTACAGTATCCCTATTTGTAGATGGCATGATGCTGTGAAGAAGGGAGGTATGTGGGTGCTGGGTAGAAAGGAGACAGGCAAATGGCAGGCAAAGGATGGTGAGAGCAGAAAGAGATGGGGACTACATAAGAGCAAAGGACAGTGAAACATATGCGCATGCACACACATGAACACACACACACACAAACATGAACACACTCGTATTGAGAAACAAGCTCCAAACAATGTCTCCTCAGCCAACTCCCTCTGTCTGATGACATTCTCTRTGGTAAGCAATTCTTTGCAAACATAGAATTGACCCTTCGAGGGAGTTGTCGACTAGACAATGGCCTGACTTATAAAGGTATTCTCTCTGCCTCTTTAGGACCCTCTGGAAACCAGTGGCAGAGACTAAAGGAGCAGCAGACAGAATTGTTGGTATGAACATCAAGCCTGCAGTGTCCTCAGTTGTGACCTTGAGGCCATGGAAAATTGGTACTGACAGTTCTGAACTGAGTGGCCATTTTGCACACAGCCGATAGCCCAGCAGGTTGCCACTGCCAACTCTGTCACCCTGACACAGCCATCTGCAGTGTCTGAGCTGAGACATCTCAAGACCAAATTTATCACACCCAAGATTCCATCCTTATATAAGAATCACCTGTCGCTGGTCCATAAATCCCAGCCCCTCACAGAGCGGAGGGTAATCAAAATTTAAAGGAAAGGGGCCTGGATAAATATCCAACAGACTTCCCCTCTGTGACACTGAGTTCTGAAAACTCTTTGACCTTCAAATGCCCTTCGGACAACACTGTCATTTTTTTCTACTTTCTGTCTGTATCACTTCTATCAAGGGAGTGATGTTCTAAGAGCCACAGGCAATTTGTCTTCCAGGAAGTCCTATTTGAGCTATGATCTCGGTTCGTTCCAGTTTATGTCTCTCCTCCCGCCAGCTAAATTAACCATAAAACAAAGCCTGACTCAGGCTWCTGAAGCCTGATAGAAAAGGAGCCAGGCACTAGTCATGTATCTCTGTGATAAAAGCAGCAAATCTGACCCACAGGTCCTCATAATGATGGAGTACTTTGAACCATCAGCAAGATTTCCTTGACTTCCAGTCTGTGAGTGGAGGTGGAGGYGCAGTAGCCTTGGCAAGCAAGAGAAGGAAGGAGAGTTGTTTCAGTTGTGCTAGGATCAAGATGAACATGGGAGGAAAGACTACGGGAAGGATGTCACTCCTAAAAGAACGCCAAAGAAATTATCTACCATTTTGCTCTGGCGAGGTCTGGGAAAATCCAGTCAGGGTTAGCAAATATCTGAGAAGGTTTAACTCTGTGACCTTGGGCAAACAGTCCCCTCCTCTGGGTTTCCATCTGCAAGACTCAGGAACAGAGAACAACCTTCTTCCTGCACCACCAGGCCGAGATGGAAGGTGGAAGAAAAGGCCTTTGAAGCCAATATAATTACTCCTCTGTCCAGGGAAATATAAACAACAATAACTCCAACAGCCTTCAGCTCTGCTTCTGAATGAGTTCTTTGCTTCAGTCTGAGAGGTAAAGTAGTTGGTTCCTTGGGGAAAAGTTGAATGTGGAATGGTAAGCCATCCTCCCCCCCCCACTCCCTTGGCTTTCATTATGTTACATGGAATTACTATTAACACAAAGGACATTCAATATAATTTAAGAGTTTATTAAGTGTCCGCCATGTGCCCTGGGCTGCAGTGGGTCCTGTGGGGTAAAGAATGAGTGCTGGACATATTTAGACTGTTTCCAAGGGTCAGAAGTTTGTACACTCCAAGAAAAAAAAA